>VXBL01000738.1:425313-486819 GCA_013400195.1 Aramus guarauna | reverse complement strand
TTTTTTTTCTGATTCTCCTCCCCAACCCCTTGGGGAGAAAGGGGTGAGTGAGTGGCTGCATGGTGCTCTGTTACTGGCTGGGGTTAAACCACAACTCCACACTCCACATTAGGAATTCTCTAAACATGTGTTAATCCATCAGCCTGAAATAGCTCTTTTGAACCTTTTCAGGTAAATATGCAACTAGGAGGTTTACAGACACTAAATTTAACCAATCAAAGAACTAGCTAAGTAGGGAATTAATAAAACATGGAATATTGACTTAACAGAGTTCCGTGATGCTTCATGAGCTTTTAAAGAGCACTAAAGTCCACAAAGAGAATTTTTAGTTTACGAATCAATATCTTGAGAAGCAGTAAAACCTCTACCACATTCAAATGCATGCCTCAATCATATGGAGCCAAGAGACAGTACAGATGATGTTAACGCGATTTTTTTTAAAGTCCTATGTGGATAATTGTAAGTTTGCAGTTCACTGACCCACCGTATCCTCAGCAGTCCCTTGAGTCTCTGCCTTGCTAGTTATACTGACCTGCCACTTGTCACATTTCAACTTTACAATTTTGACTTATTATCCACTTCAAATCTCAGAAATTACTTTATTTCCTCTATGTTTCTTGTTTATATACTACATACATAGAGACAAACTCTCCAAATGGCCAAATAATATTTCCTTCCTATGCCATGAGTATAAGTTTGAGGAAATGAAGAGAAGGTGCCTTTTCTTCATTGTCATGATTATTTGTTCTCAGCATCCTTTCCTTGCAAGACCACCAGTAAAATCACTAGGGATGCCATGTATAGCATGTATTGAACCCTGGCAATGGGGAGAGGGAGGTGTCTTCTTCAGGTTTTCCAATATAAAATCAATGTTAAAAACCAAAGCTTTGAGTTCATAGCTTGTGTGTCAGGTTTCAACCCAGGGATAAGTTTTATGGCTGAGTAGTAAGACCTTGGAAATAAAGCAACGTCATGAAGAATCAGAAGACTTTTGTTAAAGGCCTAAGTAACTTTTTCAGTCTTTATTTGTATATGAAGAAGCAAAGATGGCTTTTCTTGCCTCTGCCTTACAAATCAACATTGATTAGTGGCAGTTTGAAATTAAACGTCTCATAAAAAGAGCCTAGGCTGACACAATTGAAAAGTAGAGGTCCAAATGTTGTTTCTGTGGAATGAGTCAGTGGTCATGGATGCTACTTCTGATACTTTCCTCCAGTTCCTCTCACTGTATCTGAGACCTGCCCAGAAGAGAAATCCTATATGGGTAGCTTAACAAAGTTCAGCATTCTTGCTATCAGAAGGAGCTGGTAGTGCACTCTCCTTGGGAAAAAATATGCTATAAAGCACTGTTAGGAGCACTATATAAAGAACAGAGCTACTGGTCAAACAGAACTTTTTCTGTAAACTTTTGGGCATGGTATTTTGAAGAGAGGGTAGCATGCTTCCCACTCTGTCCTTGCCTCATTTCATTTTCCTTTTAAATTATCTAATATGCATATATAACACAGAAGAAAAATGCCTTGTACTCCCCCGATCAGCCCCTACGCTCCTCATGCTTGACAGCTGGCACTTTTGCCTATAGTTATTTGATTGTTGTTTAACACATAGAAATATGGTAAGCTGTGTAAGTTGTTCTTAGCAACTGAATTCCCCTGAAGGATTCAGACAGAAGCAGCATGGTCACAGACACCTATTATTATTTTTAACTTGTTAGCACATGTGCACTCACTAGATTTATTTTTATTTTTAAGAAATTAATCACTTGAAATGTATTCAGTGATGGTTGCTACTGCAAAAACTGTCAGAGGGGCTATCTCACCAGGCTTGAGGCTCTGTTCAGCACAAACATGAGTAGTCACATTATGACAACTAAAGTAAGTTGGAGGGAGGCAATCCACTTGTCAGTATGTAAGATGGCTTGCAGGCCTTGGGGATTCAGGTAGGTGAAGATCATCATCAGCTACTGGGCAGAGAATGTACTAAGTGGCAGGAGCAGTAGGAGAGACATGTACAGCAGGAGAGGATGGAATCAAAAGGTGTTATTTGCAAAATGGGCTCAGCAAATAGTATTTGATTGCCCAGTTGTTAATGGTTGCCCTCCCTCAATATCAAATGGCATTAACCTACCTTGGATAACCCTAGCTTATAAGCTTTCCTGCCAGGTCAGATGCAACCAAGTATAACCAGCCTACCTCAGTGTCTTGGAGTTAATTACACTTTTGGCTTCTGGCTCTTAAGCTTGCTTACTTGTTCAAGTCTGGACCTACAGAGAAGGGATGGAAGTTTGACCGGTTGTACATATGGTTGTTAGCTAAACACTTGTTATGTAATGTCAGTTTTTAGCATGCCAAAACGGAAATCTGCAGGAACAAACTTTTTCTGACACCTAAGAGAAGGGAGAATTCCTTCATTCATGTCTCAGTAGAGGAACACATCTGACATATTGTTGACAGAACAGTAGGGACAGGTTGCAAATGCTGTGGTAGGGTGAGGACACACACATAACTTGCAGTTATGCCAGTTTGGTACATTTTGTGTTTACCTTCAATTTAAACAAAGATGCACAAAAATATGGTTTTAATCACTCTTTTAGAAATAAAATAATTGGCTTTCTGCCATTGGTTGTGGTTTTTGTGGGTTTTGTTTGTTTGTTTGTTTGTTTGTTTGTTTTGATCAATGACTGTCTTCAGTCATTTTTATCTCTCTTACTCCATCTGCTTTTGCTGATGGAGTTGGATGCAGGTGTTACATACTTTATCCTCCTTGCCAGCTAAGGACTTTGGCGTAGCTCTTAGAGACTTCATAATGTCACTAGTGATCTTGTTACTGAGTTTGATAATAATAAAAACCATCCAGTGGATCCTACTGGCTTGAGAACTCACTTTTATTAAAGTGGTTTGCATTATGAAAAATTATGCTGTAGAGAAATAATAGCCAATGAATAAAGCTGACCTTGGTTTTCAAAATAAATGAGGAATACTGAATTTATTCCTTAGCTTGCCTGAACACTTATTCAATGCTCTTTATCCACAGGCTTCAAGGAAGCAGGTAAAAATCATTAGCCTTTGTAAAGTCAGAAAAACTTTGGTAGTGACATGGTTTGGTCAAGGTCATGAAATAAGCCACTAGTCAGAGCAACCTAGTGAGTATAACCTTTTATATTATTCACTAAAGCATGCTTCCTCCTGGGCTAACTTTAATGTAGATTGAAAATCCGAACCCAGTTTAAGTGCTTTGTCATTGCCATTAAGACTGCCTAAGCTTTCCCTTCAAAGATTTTTTCAGGATCTGAATTCACTGCATAAGCTGTGCGTTAATAGCTGTAACTGTAATCTAGAACTTAATTGTATTTATTCTGTGGCAAAGTTTTGTAATTGCAACTGCCACTTCTTATCTTTGTCAGATAAAGGTTGCGTTACTCAGACATTGAACTGGAATACTGATTGATGTTTTTTGAATTAAAAGAATCTATAGAAAGCAATATGGGTTTTTTTCTTTGATGCTTCTATGACAAGCACAATTTAGCTAAGAAAATGTGTGTCTCCTTTAGCTTGTTCATGCCTGACCATAAAAACTGAAATGTCATTTTAATGCAGGGCCTCATCCATTAAAATAATGTTGTAAAGAATCCATTTTATCAAACAGAAATAGTCCTTTTACCTCATCTGGAGAACACTTTGTAGGAATACTTTCAAATATCTTGGACCTTAAGTTTTCACGTACTTTATAAGTGGTATAATTTGATGATGGAGACATTTTGCTTAAAGTTCTAGAATCTAGATGAATAGAAAAAGTCATATCAGCTGTTGCAATTAGTGTACAATTTTGAATTCACTGTAGCCATTTAGAAAAAGATTAAAACTATTCTTGTGGTAACCTTAAGGACCTAAAGCCACTGTCCCAGAAGGATTGCAAATTAGGTCCAGATACACTGATAAAAACCCCACAATAATATTCTGCCTGTTTTCTTTCACTATGTTGCTACCAGTGTAGAGCAGTTACAGAACTGTTATCCTATTCCTAGGAAAATTCCTAGATAGGTGAGTGTATCTATTTCCTGAATGCTTTCTTTGTGTCATAAATCAGTTTTACTGCTTCAGCTAAAAAAAATTACTAGTTTACTAATCCAGAGACAAGATCTTCAAGGTAACTGAATGCTCTCATCCTGTGTTGTTGCATATCTCTTAGAACATAGGCATAAGTCTCTATTTCCTGTTGATTAAAGGATGCTCCATGTTGTAAATCTCATAAATTTATTTCTCTCACAGTGCTGTATGGTTATTCTTTTCCACCTGCAACTCCAGCTCCACAACAGCACTCCTGCTGTAGGAAAGGCTCTGGCTTCATTCTTCCATATCCTATTCGAGAAACAAAGCCAGTGTTTAATTCTCCAAAGCATCCTAGAACTTATTAGAAAATAATTTGTTGTAGTAACAGTGGCATTTAGATGTCTGTCTGTCCTTGTGGTGAATTTCTGGCTTTAAGTTGGAATTTATTTGATAGAAATAGCATTTAAGATGGAAATTTATAGTAATTTAAAAAAAAAAGTAAATTGAAAAATCCAAATATTGTCTGATGTAGTTAAATGAATCAGTATACTCTGTGCTACTAAAATGCAAATGCAACATACTTGACACTGCAAGATGGCTCTTTAAACATGTATATAATCAATTAATTTAAGAATCATTGGTGGTGGGCCAAACAACATAACTCAAGATACATTGGTGGAGTTAAGATTTCTCCCAGATATCTGACAGGATAGGTTCTTAACAGCAGTGATACCATGTGGTTTCAGGAATTGGATGCACATGCATGCAAAGCAGGGGGAAGGATCATTTACATCTGATTTATTGATGTTGTCACTGGATGTCTGAATTGAAATAGGGAATTGATAAATATGGTAATTTCAGTTTTCAATAAAAAGTACCAGGTACATTTAATATAGAAGAAGATATAAATGAAAATAAAGATTCTTAAAAATGTGTATTTTAGAAGAAAAATTATAGATGTAGATAGATATAGGTATAAATATAGATTATATAGATGTAGTTATAGATATAGATATATAGATATGCATAATATAACAGAATGGCAGACTGTCTTTCACTAGAAGAGTAAAAGAAAAGAGGAAAAGAATTGAACTAGGTGATATCCAAATTGAAAACCAAAAGCCTAAATATAATCTCAGATTAGGAAAGGATTCCCCAGAAATTCAGTCATGATCATGATGATACGTTTCTCTAGTTTATATGTGAAAAGGAAGTTAACATAACCAATTCATTGGAGAGTTACTTTTAAGACAGTATTTGAAAGTTACTTTTCAAAATGTCCATGTATTGAGTTTGCGTGGCAAGGTTTTGGTAGCGCGGAAGGCTACTGGGGTGGCTTCTGCGAGAAGCTGCTAGAAGCTTCCCCTGTGTCTGATAGAGACAATGCCAGCCAGCTCCACGACGGACTCACTACTGGCCAAGGCCAAGCCAATCAGCGCCTCTGTGATAACATATTTAAGAAGGGAAAAAACAAGATAGAGACAGCTTTTGCAGCTGGAGAGAGGAGTGAGAAGATGTAGGAAAGTCCGCAGACACCAAGGTCAGTGCAGAAGGAAGGGGAGGAGGTGCTCCAGGTGACAGACCAGAGATCCCCCTGCAGCCCACAGTGAAGACCATGGTGAAGCAGGCTGTCCCCCTGCAGCCCATGGAGGAAGGATGAGGGGGTGTAGAGATTCCATCTGTAGCATGTGGAGGACCCCATGCCAGAGCACCTGAAGGAGGCTGTGGTCCCATGGGAAGCCCACACTGGAGCAAGTTCCTGGCAGGACCTGTGGAGCCGCGGAGAGAGGAACCCCTTCCAGAGCAAGTTTGCTGGCAGGACTTGTGACCCTGTGGGGGACCCACGCTGGAGCAGTCTGCTCCTGAAGGTCTGCACCCCATGGGAGAGACCCACACTGGAGCAGTTTGTGAAGAACTGTAGTCTGTGTGAAGGACTCACATTGGAGAAGTTCATGAAGGACTGTCTCCCGTGAGAGGGACTCTATGCTGGAGAAGGGGAACGATGAGAGGACCCCTCCCCTTGAGGATGAAGNGGAAGGAAGGAAGGAAGGAAGGAAGGAAGGAAGGAAGGGGAAACAATTGATGGATTTAAAAGTGTATTTTTATCTGTATTCCATTATATAATTAATATAACAGGTTACCTAGATTGTTGCCAAAAAGAACTTAAGGAAGCTGAATGAATAAGGCAGAACAACCATATTTACCTCTGTCTTGCTAAAACTCTTTGATACTTAGTGCAAAATGAAAGTATCCACTCAGGTCTCTAGAGATTTTTTCCACTTGACCCTTTCAGACTGTATTTGAAGTTACAGTTATTAGTTGTTTGGTTTCACTTTGATTGCATGGGAATTTCCAGATGATCTGAGGTTTGAGCAGAGAAAAATCAATATGGAAACAAGTATCTTCACACTGTTATGTGTGTGAAAGCAGTGCAAGTGAAGTGTCAGCTTTGGCCCCTGTGATAGCAACAATGAAAAAAGAGCTTGAGCTGGGAAGTATTTCTTCTGTACCATTAGACTCCTTATAAGGAGTCTAAAATGAAATGTGCTGAAATGAAATATGTTACTTATAAAAATATATATGGAGAGGTAGTTTTTCACACTTGCCAAACATAAACAGAAGTCTTTGTAGTAAGCTATATATCTGTTAAAATTATGTTTATCATTGCCTTTGTTTCTAGTAAAAGACAACTGTCAGGGAAAAGAAAGTGTATTAGTTATCAGGGTATTACGCTCCATTGCTTCCCAGTTGAAAGATGAAATTTTTGGGGAGAGGACTGCTGCCTGAATTAGGTCTGTTATCGAGAAATTGCAACTAATGCAGATGGGCATTTAAAGAAAGTCTGTTAGAACAATATTCAGCATGAGAGGGGAAAAATAGTCCCTTTTCCTTCTTGTGACTAGTATAGCTCATCTTCAGGCAGTAGTCCTAAGGATTCAAACAGCACCATGTAACAGCGACAGTGGCAAAGTACAACAGGGTTGGAAGATATAAAAGCCCTACTAATAGACAGTTGTGAAATTGCTTTATGCCTGCCATTCATTGGAATATGCTCATTGCTTCAAAGGCTGATTTGCTATCTCTGTTCAACAACATATCCTTCACTTGTGAGTAAAGGTTATATTACTGCATGGCAAGCAGAGATATCTGAAGTTTCAAAGAAGACATTATATTATAGCCTTTTATATAGTGTCTATTAAGCAAACACTCATTAGACTTAGTCTGTAATGGCATACTTTGAAAGTTCAGATTTAACAAAAGCAGCCCCAAACTGTTCCTCTTCCCCCCATTAATATATTTTTCATTAGTGTCTGACCATGCAGACTGCTGAGTAATCTGCCTTTTATCTCACCAGCACATCGACATAAGTTTTTGCTTTCTGTCAGTGGATAGCATTGTGTTTTAATTGTTTTCGTATCAAGGTAGAGATCTCAGTACCTTGCAGAATCCCATTCAAGCACATTTGCAATGCACACAGTAGATTGAATTTAGATAACTAATTACAACAAGTAAAAATATTTGCATTAATCTTAAGCATAGAAATACTGACTTTTGAAATCCTCAGTGCAATTACAGGTAGTTTTGCTATGATTTCAAGGGAAAAAAACAATGAAAAAAGTGTTATTTCAGCAAATACTTTCATTATGAAGAGATAAAATTATCGGCAAATAAACAATGGAATGACCCATGGTATAGCTTTACAAGACTGAATCTTCTAAAAATAAGGAGCACTTACACCTGGAAGGAAATTAATATGAAGAAAGGGAAATCTTGCTTTGCCCAAGGTGTTTCATGAACACTTTTTTTGTTCTATGGAATGCAAATGTTGCACAACAGCACATAATGCACTCCAAAAAAGTTGCAGTGAGTCCTGAAAGGGCTTTAATTCACAAAGAAATACCTCTTATGATAAGTGCCCTTTGTTGTGGATACTTATTGCCTTTATTTTTTCTCTTGACTTATATATACAGATATTATTAGAAGAAGGAATTACCAGGCAAGATAAGAAGTCTGCCCTCCTGTATTTAGGCACATGATCCAGTGTCTTGAGGTTTTAGGCTTCAGAGATGAACTGTAGTGAACCTTTGGTCAGCTCTGTTATTGAAAGCTATATTTATTTTGCTATTGATGATTTTGTTTTGGTAGATCTTTTTTATTTTCATTGTGCAGGGAGGACTTAAAAGAAGAACAATATTATTTGTTTTAATTGGGAATGTACTCTACATTTACTTCCACTTCACTAAGATTTAGGTATTCCTGCTTCAAATCTTTAGTGTCTGATGAAAGAATCTAATTAATCCGAACTGATCTGTTTTTTTTTGTACTGGAAACCATTCACTTACTTCAGGGAAATATGTGACTGAGAAGGCAACTAAATGTTCCTGAAGTTACACAAGCTGGAGTGGGAAGTGCTGCATGACACTGGGCCAGCTTTTCAAAGCACTTACGTGGCTAAAGAGGGAAAAAAAGGCTCTCCTAAAAAAATCCACATGATGTTCAAGCAAATTGGGTACTTATTACCTGCTAATTTTAACTAACAGTTAAGCACCTGGTAAGGTTTTTGAGTGACCTTCAGCAGTTTAAGAGCCTATCTGTTTATTTGGTCACCAAAATACATTTGGAAATATAGTAAAAAATATATGCCATTATGCTGGGAGTTGGACACCAAAATAGAATTTTGTGTAATGTGACACTTTAAATGTCTACAAGGCAGACTTGCTGTGTGAGAAAAAAAAACAGTATAAAGGATTGTACATATGTTGCAAAAACATTCTCTGAAATAATTCTTCATATGTTTTGGGGAGATATTTGTCTTGTATTCCATTGCACAAATGATGACAAGGCAAATTTCTAATGGAAATTTGGGGTTTTTTGGTCCTTAAGGAGCTGGAACCAGACTGTTCAGAGACTATTTTACTATGGAACTCTAATGTTCTACTTATTTTTTGTTTTGCTTGAATGAGTCATTTGTTTCTGCATCATTTAGGACGGTGTGAAATCTAGTCTGCAGTTCTTGTTTGTCTAGCTCCCAAGTCAGCCCCCATGTCTGAGATCAGTTGAAGCCAATCTTAGACAAAGCTGGTATGATGTGTTACTGCTGCAGAGTGTTGTGAAAGTCTGTTTTGTGCTTTCTGCTGTTTCTTAGGTATAATAAGTCTAAAACTCACAAGTAATTCTTTCAGAATTGTTTCAGAGTAATCTGTGAGCAGCTCTTATGAACTGAGAAAGTATCTGTGTTTATAACTGAAATAATGGAACATATGTGTTGGAATACAGGAGTAGTGATGACTAGCTTTCTAGCTGGTGTTATTTTAGACCATATGTTGCCCTTAAGGATTGTCCTGATAAACACTGGTATCAGTGATACAGTGGAGAGGACTGACTGCATTTCAGAGAACTACATTGTTGTACCTAAAAGTGGGTGTTTTGGAGGAGCTGCTTGGTAATGTGCTTGAATATGTTCTTTGGTGTGTTGTTGTAACATATATAAAATGGTGCTTTTCTTCCCTTTTCCTCTCCAAAAATAAACTTGGAAATGTCAGCATCAAGAATGGCAGCATGTTTCTTGACAGGATGAGCGAAAGATCACACAATCATTCCACAGAAGTACTACTGAAATATGTTAACTTCTTCTGCATGCCCTTAACATGCCCAGCTGGAAAGAAGTGTTGGAAATTGTAATAGTTACGGCTAATAAGCATCAGTGTCTTGGTAAGAAAAGATGAACTGAATCGTGCTGATTTAGAATTAGAGAAGGGGAGCAATGAACTGCTGTGGGTCTTGTTGCACTCGATTGAATGTTAAATTTCAGTGAGCTTGCCCCATATACTATGTTCTAAGCCCTAATAGATTATAATGGTGACTGCATTGCATTATAAATACCTCCTTTTTGTAGTAAGTACCCTGACTAGCACTTGAGAAAAATTGGGTAGGAACTTTAGGACAGAGAAGGACCTTTCAGTTTAAGTGTAACTTCAAATTCCAGTACAATTTTGCATTACTTCTTTCTTTCCCTTTTCCTCTGCAATTCTGTGCTGTTGCTTTGTGTAGCTGAAAGGGGAGGGGAAAGAAAGGCCAGCCAAACAGTTACAGGAAAGCTCTTACAATAATTCCACAATGTTGATAAAAGCATTTTTAAGAGATGCACATCTTTGCAGTTTACTGCTGATAATCAAGCTCCATATATTTCTGCACATAGAATCATAGAACAATAGCATGGTTTGGGTTGGAAGGCACCTTAAAGATCATCTAGTTCCAACCCCCCTGCCATGGGCAGGGACACCCTCCCCTAGACCGGGTTGCCCAAAGCCCCATCCAACCTGGCCTCGAACACTTCCATGTTCACAAACATGCACAAACAAGTTCTAAATGTTAGCTAATCTATAATGCTTATGCACCATAAATAACTGCTCATGCTTCAGCTCCAATCTTGAACTGTCAAATAGCTGAACACTTATATAAAGTATTTTAAATTTGAAATGCTCTTGTCTCAATATTGACATTTTAATTTCCCCAGCATTAGAATAGTGTTGTACCATGAGATAAATAGTTTCTTGTTATGTAAATAACTGTAGAATCAATAAGCACAGACAGTTTCACATCCTTCTTTCCTCCCATCCTTTGATAAGAATGTGGCCATTGAAAGAGGGAATTTTATTCTGCCTCCATGGCGTAGAAACTTAATCTTCAGGCAGTCCTATTGAAGTGATTGGTGAAGAACTGAAATGCCATTCTGTTTAAGTGTTCAGTGTGCATACTTACTATTAGCTATTAATATAGAGGAAGTGCTTGCCCTGGTAATAAAACACATGGTACTGAAGGGACTCTACTTCAAGTGCAGCAAAAGTGTGTGCACTTTTGCTAGACAGGAGTAAATTACTTAAATAAACATTTGCTTTCAGATTAAAAAACCTCCTTAGAACCAAAATAGCAGTACCACAGAGGTAGTATTCAAAGACAAATATGTTACTAATAGAGGATGAATAGCCATGGATCTGTTATGTGATTACAGATGAGAGTGTCCTAAAAGGAATATCGTATGATATGATGCATGCTAGGAAAGTTTTATTACTGTTGTACTGGAGAACTTTTGCTTTTTACTGTCCACTTAAATTTAATATAGTAGAGTCAATCAAATGATAGACATTGATGAAAGTGGATATATCTAGTGGAGGGCATCCTTCATGTCATGCCAGTAGACTATTACCCTCTACTGCTCTGTCTCATAAGAGACTCTTTAGGACTCAAATGCACCTTCTTGTTGTAAGCTATTTCTCATTCAGCCCGCTCATGCTTATTTTACAATAAAACTGTTGCATAGATCACACTAAGCAATTCTTTCCCATTTTTTCATAGTCAGACTGTTGCATAAATGTAGACTACAACCATAACTTGTATTTCAATTCTGATTTCCATGGATTAGATTTTAAGAGAGTCTTAGTCCGTGTGTTCCCATGGAGTATTTCAGTGTTGTGGACTGAAATGGGAACACTGTGATCTTCTGGTGTTTTAAACAAAAGCCTCTAGGAATGAAAAGTTTATACACTGCAATCAGCCTAGTGACTCTGGTTCTTTTAGAACACTTATCTTACTGAGATACCGGGGGGAAAGAAAATCTGAGTGGCATGGACAAAATAGGGGATGACTGTTTGGTATCTCTTGCAGTACAAGAATTAGGAGGAATTACATGATGATAGCAGGTAGCACAAAAAGAGGTGTTTTTTCAACAACTGGCAGAGGCTGCTTGTTAAAAGTTTACATTGATCCCAAAAGTGACTGGAGAATGTTATGAAAGAAAAATATAGTGAAGGCCATTAAATACAAAGATAACATCTTCTGGCTTGAACTACAGATCAGTGAAGGCTGGGAGAATATTGTGGTATAATTTAGTCATATGTTGAAATCACAACGGGTGGGTTTTGCATACATGGCACTAAAGAATATATCTGAAGATTAAATGGTCTAGTGACATCAAAGGCATTTCACAAGATTAATTAATACCATTCATTTAACAGAATTAATTAATACTATTCATTTAATAACATTAATTAATATTAAAATACCTTTTTAGGTAATGGAATCTGATTTAATTTGTGTTCTTTTGTGCCAGCAAAATATTTTGGTATCTATTAAAAAATCCTGGATTTCTAGAATACAGAAACAAAAAATTAACAGTCCTTAGATATATATGTAATGTGTGTAGATTAGATTAGATGTGCTCTCACATCAAATATCCAGTCTTCAAGTATTGAGATAAATGTTTTATACCCCTGTTTGCCCCACTAAAATTAATATGTATGTTTTGAATTATTCATATAAAACAGAAAACAAATAATTTTCCAACTGAAAATATCATCTGTACAGATTATACTGTTAGATCAAACATAATCAACTTGTTAAAAATATTAGTGCTGCTAATTTTTCTTCTCTTTCTCACCCTTTTCTCTCCTCCTAGTCTGAAAAGACCATCCTGCTTTCTTTACAGATCATGTCACTACAAAGGGTTTCAGTTCTGTACCTGATCCTTTGCATTTGTTGATACTCTATGCTTTTCAAATCCTGCTGAAACTTCTTTCATGTTCTACTCTGTGAAAGCCTAATTAATCATAACAAGCTCTGAGCACACAACCTGAATTAATCCTTTTCCTGTGTTTGTTATGTAATGACATGGGTAGATTGTGATGAACAATCACAAATACCATTAAAAAGGCAGCTGAGGATCACACTAAATGTTTAATCTTTATTGCTAAATTAGGTTGAAAAACAGGTGAAGAGAAGAGGAATTGTATGACTTGGAAGTGTCCTTTCTGTAAGGAGCCTCTCAAACTGCTATTCATCTGCCTAATCTGCTGTCCACTGTGAGACAGTGGATGTTTTACTGTTTAAACCTGTAAGAATGTTTAGTACTACTAATAAACTATGTTTAGAATTTACTAAAGTGATTGGAACCTTGGATTAGCACAATGAAGTTTAAAATAAATGTTTGCGTAATTCTGACAAGTGGGGTGTTTGATATTTCCTAACTTTTGTGCTATAAAAAGGGTCTTAGTAGTTTACTAACCTCTAAAAAAGTAATAATTGTCTTCACAATATGTGAAGGAAATATCTTTCACTTATATCTGTGAAGTATGAGAGACAGATGTGTAATCTGAAAATGTGAAATGGATCTCAAGAAACTCATCTCAGTATTATCTTGTCCCCCCCCTGCAATGCTAACAAAGATTTTCATAAACTCAGTTAATTTCCTAGGTCCTCCAGTATATTCCAGTTGTTTCTGTCGGTTTCTCAACAAGTATTCTCTTTGGACTTGTCCTCATTAGGCTTTAAATACCTCGTTAAATGATGTTGGCTACCATCTGCTACCTTAAACACTAGAACAGAGGGCAGTGTGTTGCCATGCATTAAGATTGTTGACTTCAAGGTTAGGCAGTTCCTCTAGTCTTACATTTTATGCCTGATTTGCACAAAGATGGTAACAGATGCACAGTGATGAACTGCACTTTTCCACCAGTATTCTAGAGCAGTAACACATTAACTTATAAATTGCCTGGGATCTTAGAACTATAACTTTAAGTAAGATGGAGAACTGTAAAATAATAATTAATAGGAAATCAGTAATTAGGCTGGGTGCTTAATTTACATGAAGTGTGATGTTCAGAGTGGAAACTAGCTGTTTGCTATGCCTCATGCTTTAAGAAAGTGTCTAATGAATAGCAGATTAAACTAAGCCCCAATTTCAATATATTCATGATTGTACTGCTAGGGTTTTTTTCCCAACCTTGGTCTCTGCTTTGATGAAAACTATCCTGGGTGTATGTGAAAAACTATCTGATGTTTGATGAAAACTATCCTGTGCCTCTGTGAATTTAACCCAAGTAAGTTCTTGGCTGTCTGTACTGTCTAGTAAGCAGTATAATGTGAATACTTGCTAAGAAGCATGCAGCTTAAGGACTCTTACTATTTGTATCAGTGAAGCCATCCTAAGAATTGGCTAGTAGAAAATTGTCAGCCAACTTATCTGGTGTCTGTGGTCTGAACACTGAAAATGGAGTTTTACCTAAGGAAACAAGGTCTTGCAGCAAGAGGTGGAAATAAGTAATGTAATACTGCAACTACACTCACAAAAGCGAAACTTTAGCAAATATAATTCTTGAGAGACCAGTGTCATTTTAATTTCCAGCTGCTATAAAAAAACCTTAATGACTGGTTTGTGATCCTGTGTTCTGCCCAGAGGCCAATTTTAAATGTATATAACCAAGGATTTGAGATCAAGTAAGTGGTCTTTTGCATTTATGCTGTTTTTAACTACAACTGAGTGTACAAAAGGTCTGCTTAATAGCTACTGCACTGGCATAAGCCAAGAAGTCCCTTTTTGCAATTTTATACCAAAAAACTTGGTTTAATTTTGAACACCTCCATGAGCCTTGCTTCAGCTCTGTAGGAAAGACTTCTGTAAAAACAATGCTCCATGGAGCTCCCTGTTTGGGGGCTTTATGAGGTCCAAGTAACCACCAGCATAGAGTTGTAGGCTTTTGGTAGAGTTCTGGCACTGGAACGTGGTGCTATGGAGAGTGCCACTAATGTGGCATCCTCTGCTCCTCTTGGAAGTCATGTAGGAACTCAGGGTGGGGAGAAGCCCCAAATTTGTACCTTGTCCGAGTGAGCAGGACGCCCTCTGCTGGACAGGGCGAGCAGGAAAGGATCCGATCTAAGTACTGGAAGCATTCCCTGGGGAAAGGTAAGCCTTATGTATAGTAAAGCAGTTTCCAGAGAAAACAATTTTAGAAATGTATGGAACAATTATGAAATTCAAGGGGGAAAAAGCCGGGGGAGGGGGGGAGGGCGGAGAGGAAGGAAGGAATTCTAAGAAAGCCAGTAGAAAACTCGCTGTATTCCAGACCTCCTTCCTTAGACTATGCAACATTGTTGGATAGTGAGTGAGTTGAAGAGAAAGAGGGAAAATGACAGGAGGAAGTTAGGGGAGCAGTAAGTTAATGGTAGGTTGAATACCCAGGACTGGAACAAATTGCACCCTCTAAGTTGTAGTCACTCTGATCTGCAAAGAAAGGACTGAATTTATGGGGAAGGAATAAATTCGCAAGGTAAGAGAAATGCAAAATCAAACTTATGGATGCATTTCAGAAGTAGGCATATTTTAAGTATAGGGGGTTTATAATGAAAAGATCTGCACAAAATATTTCAATAATGCTGCAGAAGGTTGAAGTTGACATTATCAAACCAAAATTATTTTTTTTTCCTGGAAAAATCAGGTGAATATCTAATAAATTTTAGATGAACTTATAGCTATAGTAGTATTACATACTTCAAGTAGATTAATGTGGTTTATCCCTAATGTTTTTTTTTAATCCGCTGTATCTTCAGCAAAGCTAAGCAGGTTGCTTACAGCTGTATTACACTTTACTGCCTCTGTTTTCACAGTACGTTTGGCCATGCTGAACTTTCATGCTCTGAATTTTGCTCTGTTGCACTATGCTTGCTAAAACCATGGTTATCTCTCTACCTCTACCATAAAGCTGAAACTTCATATGCACAACATGCTTTCACATGCTATAAAGACAGCAAATATGTATTCCTTCTGTGTGTGCTCTTCACTAAAAAGCCACAGAACTATAAAACGTGGCAGTGAGTTCCCCAGTCATCTTCAGAAGATCATACACACCTAGAAAATGAACACAAAAGCCAAAATTGTGGGAACTGAAGAAACAGAACAATCATGCTTATGGAACACATTGGTCTTAATGTACTTTTCAGCTTTTGTCATCTAGAGTTTTCTGGATTGAGCATAATATCTAGTCTGGATTTAACTTTTAGAACTGATGAAATGCACCTTTTTGCTTTTCCATTCACACTGCTGCAGTAAACACTGGCCTTTCTTTACAAAATTAAGAACGTCCATCATCTGGAAGTAACACGGTTTTGCAGAAATATGGGGTTGGTATTGGCAAACCATAGCTGAAATTCTGTGGAAGATCAATAAAATTAATATGACGTTTGATTCCTGCATAATAAGCAAGTCTGGATATGAATTTACTGCAAAGGTCTTGGCTACTAAGAAGCTTTGAAAGCAGTCAGGGAGGCTAATGTTTGTCAAGTAATTGTTGAATATTATGCATTCAGTAAGCAGCTATTTTATGAAGGAAGTTTTAAATTACATTTTATGATAACAATTTGTTAAAGGTTTATGGAAACAGCATGGCTAATTTTATACATATTATTTGGAGAACATCATCATGGAAGCAATGAATGAACATAATTTTCTTCTCCAAAGGAAACGGTTGCTGCAGTAGAGATAAGAGGTTACAATTATAATGGCAGGCAATTGAGATGATGTGAAGAAAATGTATTCAAAGTTAAATATTTCTAAAGTTTCTGTATTTTATGTATGTGAACTGCGGAAGTACTTCCTGAGCTTGCCTTTTCTCCATAATTAGAAGCAGGTTATGTTCCTTCTGGTTGATAAGCCATTAGTTATTAATACAGTGCTAAATTTGCCCTTGTACCAAATGACCCGAAGGGGAAAAGCTGTCTGTTTGATTACAATAATAATAGCTTTTAACAATTGGATTTACTTAGCTAGATGTTAACTGATCCATTTACAACCTTCTGCAAAAACTTTGTGAATGTTACACAAGACTGTAGGGAGCTGGAGGCAAAAATTAGAAGACATCTGGTGAATTAAGGGTTATGAACTGCCAAGTTCTATTGAAGGGAAACTACATTTCAAGAAAGGTCTCAGTGCTGAACATTAAAAAGAATTATGCAATGTTTAATTGTGGATAGAGGTGCGAACCATCTCTTTATTGTGTAGTTTCAGTTTTCACATGAGAAGGAAAATATAGGTGGTCTGAAAAAAATTAAGATCTGTTATAAATGAGAAATTGGAGTTCATTCCTTATTTTTCATTGTTCTCTAGATTTCCTTGGGGCTGAAGAGTAGAGAGATGTCTGGAGGGTGTGCATAGTTATGAAATCAATAATTTAGAAACTTGAAGGAAAGAAATTTTCAATAATTGTTCAAGAAAAACAAATGACTGATGCACTGAAATTTGACAACTGGGATACCCCCAACCTTGTGTAAGGCGATAAATAACATTTTAAGTAGATAGCTATTTGCAATTTCATTTAAGCAGAACAGTATTTTTCACCCGAGATACATAGGTTTCTGATCCTTTTCCCTCCCCCACAACCTTTCTATCTTATTTAACTGTAATCAGTTTTGACCTGTCCCACTCCAAGTACAAGAAAACTTAATCACCATTAACTGCTGGTCTGTATGTCAGTCAAGAGGGATATCCATTTAGCTATAGAAACATAGCTACATGGCTAACACAGTCTTCCATGAGAGAAAAACAGCTTCTGCGTGTACCTGGCTGACTAGGCTCAAGTATAATTCCCAGGCTTTTTAGGCGTGAGTATTATGTATTGCCAAGAAAAGAATTACAAGGGAACTTAAATTAAACAATCACATTACATATGTCTGTAATTCTAAGTAGTATGAGCCACAGCTGTTGCAATAGTAACACAAGAATTTTCACCTCTTTACCACATAGGGATGCTTAAGCCTTCATGGATAATATTTTCTGTGCACTTTCAGGTGTAAAGTAAAACCCAAAACTTTACAAAATTGAATTAGAAGTCTGTTACAGCACATCTGGTGCTACACTCACTATATATAGTATAGTTGAAATACCACAGTTCAGAAAGTTTATTATCCTTGCTGTACTAAGTTTATAGTTTACAATGATTGTTTCTGAACGCCTGTATCATTGTGGCTTTTTGAACTTGATGTGAAGTGGTGGTGCTAATTTTATATCCAGTGTGTTGACAGATTGAAAATATGACATTTTGGGTTGCAAATTACTATTAATATAACTGGTGATTAAATCAGGCCAATGCTTTGCACTCAGTCTGCATGACAACATGAGGACTATGATGGGTTGTAAAAAAATCTGTAAATGCTGTTGTACAAAGCAATGCTAGTCATGTCTTTTGTGTGGTATATATACAATTATGTACAGCTTCTAGCAGTGATCGTACTATTGGTTTCTTGTGCTGGTTTTAGCTGGGGTAGAGAATTTCCTTCACAGTAGCTAGTACGGGGCTATGTTTTGGATTTGTGCTGGAAACAGTGTTGATAACACAGGCATGTTGTTGTTACTGCTGAGCAGTGCGTACAAGCAGCCAAGGCCTTTTCTGCCTGTCACACCACCCACCACCAAGCAGACTGGGGGTGCACAAGAAGTTGGGAGGGGACACAGCCAGGACAGCTGACCCCAACTGACTAAAGGGATATCCCATACCATATGACGTCATGCTTGGCATATAAAGCTGGAGGAAGGAGGAGGAAGAGGAGATGTTCAGAGTGATGGTGTTTGCCTTCCCAAGTAACCGTTACACATGATGGAGCCCTCTTTCCCTGAGGATGGCTGAACACCTGCCTGCTGATGGGAAGTGTGGAATGAATTCCTTCTTTTGCTTTGCTTGCGTGCACAGCTTTTGCTTTACCTATTGAGCTGTCTTTAACTCAACCCATGAGTTTTCTCACTTTTCCTCTTCTGATTCTCTCTCTCATGCCACTGTGGGGAGGGAAGGGAATGAGCAGCTGCTGGCTGGGGTTAAACCATGACATTCTCCAGAATAAATAAAAAAAAGAATAGGCAGATATTAGCTAAAGTGTTTATAAAAGAATTGCCACTTGGCCATGCTTCTGTAAGTACTGTTTTTCCAGATTATTGATCCATACCTTTATTTATTTTGAAAAATCTGATTTTTAGTTTTGGTGGGATACTTTCAGTGAAGCACTGCTCCATCGGGGATGATGGTAAAATTCTCACTGGCTTCAGGATTTAAGTGTAAGCCACATACTAGAGCTCTCATTCACTTCCCTACAACTACAATGCAACATTTGAAAATAAGACTACCTGAAGGCCCCTTGCTAAGGCTATGGAAGGGTGATTTCCATTGTAAGTAAAAAATTACCTTACAATGTATTAAACTCCAGTATCTTGTTTTATACCAAACAGTCCTATTTTAGTGTAGTCAAGAATTATGGTATGCACACATTTATAGTGTTTAGTATCTTTAATTGGCTTTTCTAAAAATAGTTTTATTTGCAGTTATTTATTTAAAATGATTTGTTAAAAATATTTTATTCGAACTATACAGTTGTAATACAATCTTCATTTCTGTGTTTGCTGTTGTCACTGATGGTGTTCATTACTAGCATGTGGAGATTTGGTGGTAAGTCTGCAAGTTCTACTGTTCTTCACTTCTGTATCAGCAGTGGGCTCACTGTACCTTCTTAAAAACCTGCTTACACTTGACTCCGCACACTCTTATTTCCTAGGAAGAGAAAATAATTAACAAATACAACTTTTACATAGGACACATGCATTATGCATTCATGTGTATGTCCAGCTTAATTTGAATCCACAATTTTCCATTGAATTAGATTGGGTAGCTTGTACATATTTTATCCTATTTTTAATCCTGAAAGAAACCAGCTGGCTTGAGTTTGTTTTCCAGTGAAAGGTAGTAAGAGAAGTTATTCTGGGATCTTAGATATCAAAGGACCAAATATGTTCCTGGTGCATTATTCTGTATTTGCAGTGTGTACAACTGCTTTGAAACTGGCATTCTCTATTTCGGACACATAAAGAAGTTATTTGGGGCTGGATTTGAATAACCAGTTCTGAATCTGTGTGTTAATGACTGGTAGTGCAAACCTACAAAACCAGAAATCAGGTGAAAGCCCACTCTTGTAACACAATGATGATGGCTAGAAAAGGACAGGTAGTTGTGTACAGAAGATTTGATACAGGTCTACCAATCACTGCACAGCAGTGAGTTTTGGCTGAACTTGATCATACTGGATGCCTAATGCTGTCTACTGTTCCTTTTTGTTCCATAAGAGCTTTTCAAAAATCCCTACCTGCTAGTCATTGGATGATACTGAACTGTGCATAAGCAGGTGCAATGATGTTTACATCTTGGGCACTGATTTGTGAGGCCTACTGTTGTTTACCTAACCTCACTGAAGATGCAGTTTAATCTTCTCCATTAGTAAAATTATTTCAGTTAGACCTGAGAAGTGCAAATGGGATGTGTGGAGGTGTTGACTGGCTTTAGTGGAAGAAAAAAAGGGGTGGAACTTCTTAAGGGACATAAAGACAAAAGTTATGTATGACCTAGCAGAAGGGATGTACCTTCTATTTCAAGATAAGATTTTTAATAAAGCTGTCAAAATATTTTGAGGAAACAGGAGGCAGTTTCCTGGAAAGTTATGCATACTTTCTGATGGGGGACTATGAAAAAAATTACATATTAAAAAACCCTTACACTGAGTCAATAACCTTAGTGGCATATGTTGCTAGTCCCTTGTAAGAAGAAGTGCTTCATGATGAATTGATGAAACAAGCAGACTGATACAGTGATTTTAGTTAGGACCTGTTTTGTTCACTTCTATATAGGTAACTCAAAAGGAGGAGGGTGCAATAAGGGCTAAAAGATCTGCTGACAGTGACAAAAACCTACAGAGCAGAAGCAATCAATACAATAGTAAAGGGCAATAAAACTCAAAAGGAAATGGAGAATGGTCAAATAAGTCACTCACATAAAATAGAATCTAAGGAGGAAAAAGAACTACAAAGTACAGACTAGAGAATGAAATGGAGAAAATAGGTGATAAACTACTAAAGGATGTGGTACTATTCTCTACAGAACTGTGGAAAGAATTAAATTAACACTTGGGTCATTGTGTAAAGTTCAATAGGATCATAAAGCTATCGAAGTATCAATTTTTTAGAGGTAACTGCCCATTGTATCAAAGGACTCTCAAGAGTATAGGACCTAGTAATCTTAGCTGGTCAAAAATAAGATACTAAATGGGACTCTATTACTGTATGTTAATGGAGAGAGTTACATTAACAAGGATTCAGAGAAATAAAGGACATCTTCCGAAGTTCATGAAATATAAAAGTGAAATATTGGGAACTGGTCTCTAAAATACTTGGTTGCTTCCTTTGCATGAGGTAACTTTGTACCTGCTGTTGTGTACATGAGAGACAGGTTGTGATAAATGGTACAAGTGCCAATGAGGCATGGATGCCTGCATGAGCTGCCAGGTATTACACAGAGCTCTTCACAGCCTTCTGAAAAGCAGCCTCCAATCAGTCAGGTTACTGTGGGGTACCTAAAGTGGCACTAGACACATGTTTGAGCAAATGAATCTGAATTTATGACTTCTAAAATCAAATTCTTGACAGGGTTAAGCACAGAAAGTGGTCTGGCCTGGAGGTCCATGGCTAGGTTGTATGGCTAGAGCACGAGGCAGAGTAAGAATAACTGAAATCAGGGCCAAAGAAATTGGTGTTGGAGACAGGAAATGGGAAGAAATGATGACTGCAGCGCTGGCAAGGGACAGAAACCAGGATGCCAGTACAGAGAAATCCAAGAGCAACTAGTGCTATTGCTTCATATACGTACAGATGAGTGCACATGTGTGTATGATTGAGTACAGCAAGATGCAAGTTGAACTTCTAGGCCAGACATTGTATGGCTAATTACAACCTGTTTGCCAGCAGAGAATCTGAAAGGGCTGATGCTTGGTGTCATGGCACCTTTTGTGAAGCTAGGAGGTAGTGTGGAAATACTGTAGTGTGTTTGTGCATAGATAGAAGAAATATGTATACACAGGAAATTCTGGAGTCTCCTTTTTATTGCTTCTTCCCTATTTTCAGTGAGCCCATGACCTCAGCTATAAAGTGATCACTTAGTAACTTTCTCCCTAGCTGCATTTTATCAAGTATGTAGTCCACATGGTAAGATCTGTCATATACATTCCTTTCCTGAACTGGTTTCTGGGACTTCCAGTACTTCCTGAAAATTGTGTTTAGTAATAAGGGGTTTGGGGTACTTTGCAAAGATTTCATGACTTTGCTACTGATTTGAATATTTAGAGAACATCCATTTAGACTGGTGAATGCTAATAGTACTCAACAGCAACCAGAAATGGAGGTTGGATTTTATTATCTCAGCAGGAAGCCTTTTACCCACATTGATGACAGAGCGAGGATGCTATAAAGAGCTAGGTGAGAAAAGAATAGGCATCTTCTTTCAGGTCCTGTTAACTTAGAAAGATAAAAATGATGATCTGAAAGAACATGACATTTCAAAAACTTAATTGCTGTTTTAGATCTCTAGTCTCTAATGCAGTCTGGCTTGTAATTATTTTAAAAGAACAATGGTGTATTTTCCCCTTATGGCTTATTGTTGGATGCATAATTTCACCAGCTCCCAAACTGCATATTTCAGAGGGTGTATGAAGGACATTCTGTTAAATGTCTTCCTCAGTGTAAACATTTCAAAATGGTACGTCTGGACAGATAGTTAACTCAGAAAGAGTACTGCTTTGGAATCAGGCTGTCTTTGTAAGGGACATAAAAGCATAAAGGCTCCAAATGAAATTGTTGCTTTAGAAACAAGTCAAATGCTGCACCGATACTTAAATTATGTCAAAGTAAGCCAAGATAACATAGCACACAGTCTGCTGCATTACATCTAACCATTTTAATAGAGTGGCATTCAAAACCTGTTACATGATCTTACCAGGTGCATTTCATCTCCTTCAATCCACTGGGTCCAACCACGACCTTCTTTTTCTCCATTCTGTACACAAAGAAGCGTATCTCCATCCCAAGATACAGTGGTCTAACAAAATATATATATTCAGTGTTACCATAATATTCTCTGATATTACAATTAGTTCCCTTAAAGCAAAACTTCTCTTTAATATAATAAATGATTAGTGTATCTCATAAGATGAATAACTGTAGTGTGCTGTAACTCTTAGGATCATTACAAAAGGAATGAGCTTAAATAGAAAGTTGCTGCCCAACTGCCTGCCAAAACCTGAAAGGATGAGATAAAGCTGTTTAAATTAAAGAAAAAATGTCATAAAAGGCTTTCTGTAAGAGTGCACTCCTCTATCACTGCTGACAAATACAGCAGCAGAAGGGATGTGCAGCCTAACACTGTATTTGTAAAAGGAGCTAAAAACTTGAGATCGTTTGGTTTTTCCACCATAAGGAAGATTCTCCAGCTGCTCTACCTGAAAAAAGTATCCACCTACTGGCACCTATGGAAGAACAAGGCTTTTAAATCTTGAGCTGTTTTTCCTGATGTCTTAATCTGCCTTCTGTCATCGACCAGAGTGCTTTGGAAGTATCAGCAAATTGGTAACTTTGCCAGCATCCTGCTTTATGTAACTGTAGCAGAACTACTTCAGCCAGGACTGGCAGAAAAAGAGTGAGAGTAAGGTGTTGCAGGATTCAACACCTTTTGTGAATATTGGTGCTGTCCTGAGTAGGTTCAGTAGAACTTGATTCATAAAACTACTTAAATATACAAGGGTACATCCTACAGTTTGTTACTCTGGTTAGTCTTTACTGACAATTTGCCTTTCACGTCCTCCTAAGATGAAGAGAAGCAATTCTCTGTAAAATATTTCAAGAGGAAAGGGGAAGAGTAGTGACAATTTGTGCTCCATGAGGATAGTTTAGCATCAATAGTAGCACATGGCTTTTAAACGAGCTTGCTTGTTGAGGACTAAATATGGAATTACTGTCTACACTGTAAGTGTCTTCAGCCACTGCCTGTATAAGTAGTCAAATATAGAGAGAAGATTAATTTTATTATATCATTAAACTTACTGCATCCATCCTGTGTAGTTTCTAAGAAAATAAATCAGCCTACATTTGTCATTCTGGGAACGAAAACCAGTTCAACAGCTATGCAGCTATATTTATATTATTTCTGCATGCCACAAACAATTAATTCTTAAATGATAACCATGATAGCCACTATCTTTAAATGAGCACAGACAGCAGTCTCCACCTCTGGGAAGCTTTAGGCTAAACAAGCATGGAAAATGAATCACTAGAAAGAGTGCCAGCATAGATAATCATAGTCAAGGCACTGTTATTGATCCCATATAGTCTGTTTGCACCATATGGGGTCTCTGAAAGACAAACTCATGTGTCCTTGCTAAAAATCTGTCCGATATGGAAAATGCATTCACAAATTCTTCTGTTCACTCTTGTCAAATGACGTATTTAAACCAAGTAGTAGATAACATTTAAAAAAACTCATATCCTTTTAAAGTAAAAAGTGCTAATGCAGGCAGGAACAAAGGATTTGGGTGAAGCTGTAGTTAATGTGGCCATCATAGTTTATATCCTCTTTCATATATGTTTTGAATCTGTAGATGTCCAGCTGGAGATAGAAGATAACAAATAATACCAGTCAAAGTGAAATTTTCTTGATTTATAAGTTAACATATTGAAGACTTTCTGATGATTCTTAAAAATGAATATATTAGAAAATGAATATTATTTCTACCAATGACTTGTAGATGTGAGGGACACTGTGGAATGAAGCATTTGTATATGCAACTTTGCTTAGTAACTGAACTTATTTTTATCCATTGAGTAATAGCTCTGCATAGATTAATCACTAGAATAGCTTAATAGTTAAGTTTTGTGGGTTTATATGTGAATTCAAAGGCAATATACCATGATAAAGTAAGATCCAACTTTATTAGTACTACTAATGTTCAAACTCAGTTGTGGAAGTCTTGATAATATTCACTAGCTTAGGACACTTGGGGCAATTGAGAAATGTTTGTAGCAGCGCAAGGAAATGTTAACTTTTTCAGCTGCCAGGGGTGATTGAAATGGTTTCATCTCAAAAAACAACATTCTTTTTTTCTCTGGCTGTCTTGTTTTTCTAGTCAAGATTAGATACTGCTTTTAGCAATTTGGTGATAACAACAGAGAGTATACTACCACAGACCGTTAACCAAGCTGTTTTATCAGCCAATATTCTCAGTTATCATCCTCTGCCTTCCCTTTGAGAAATATAAATATTGAAGGGGTATGAGTAAACCATACAGCTTCTGATTTTTGTATGTGGCTATTTTGCTGTGAAGGTTATAAAGGGCAGAATATATATTTCAGGAGAATATAATGTCCTCTGTTAGCAGGAACAACCACTTTATGACAGTAAGATTAATCAGTAGCATTTTTATCTTTTCTTTCTTTAGGTCAAACTGTAATGTCTCATATAATGAAAGACACAACTCATACAGAAGATAGAAACTTCTAACTCAGATTGAAATAAGTTCTTCCATTCCAGATGTCTCTGTTGAGACACACATTGAGTATTAGTTGAGGCTAGAGTTGCTATGGCTGTTACGTGTGCACTGGCTGCTGCAAATAGTCCACCCTTTACCGACAGCTAAGATAGAGCAATGCTTGCCTTAGAACATCTCCAAATATTTGAGTCAGAACATAATAATAATATTTAAAAAATACCACTGTAGGACAAATGTTAGTAAATATAGTCTCTTTTGTTGTATATAAGAGCAAAGGTTTATTTTTAAAGACTGGATCAGGATATCACCATTGTATAACTATGAGTCAAGCACTTGAATAGACTAGTAAGGCTGTTCTGTATGAACCTTTAGCTGCAGTTGTTTTCCTCTCCCAGCACACACTATCAAGATAAAGAAATGCTTTACCTTCTACGTAAAGCAACTTTTCTTAGAAAAGTAGAGTTTTATAATTAACCTTGTTTGCCCTCATTTTGAGAATAGCATTACCTAAGATTTGCCTGATTACAGAGACTGAACTACAGTTTCCTATCTGGAATGACTGAAAATCTCTGCCAGGGTTTGGTGAGCACAGCATCCCTAGGCAGACAGTTCCTATTCTTCCTCCAGAAGCAGGAGGAAAAGAAGTAGACAAACTTTCAGGACACTGGAAAGGTGCAGTTTCCTAATGGTAACAGAACCAACTAGATGAAAATGTAACACTTCTCTAAAACAGGAGGCTCCTGCCTTCTTGAGCATCTTACGATATTTGTAGGATAAATCAAAGACTTCATTTATTCTTTTCAACTACAATATAATTGTACATAATCTAGTTCATCATAAGCAAGCTTAAGTTTTGTTTACTTACTACCTCATTATACCTAAACCCAAGATGAATACTTCTTAGGTCAAATGTGTTTAATTCTGTAGGAAACCTCAATAGAAATAGCTTGAGAACACAAAAAATGTTAAAATTTTCTTTAGTTTTATAATATGATTTCGTAGCTTTATACTATTTTTGTGTACTTACATATTTTCCTTTTATTACTTGGCCATTCATATACATTTGTTAGTGATTTAATCTCTTTATGTTATGAAGATTTAAATACATGTGCATAGCAGCACCACCTTCCTGAAATTTAAAGCTAGAAGAAATAATTATTCTCATTACTGTTTTCAGTTATGAGAAAAGGTAGATTTATTAAATGAAATATTTAGTAAAAACAAAGCAAATTTATTGACTATGTATTTGCATTTTCTGTAGTAGCAGTAACAGTAGTGAAGTCTTGCAGAATTATGATAGATTTTACTTCCAGCTTCTAGGGGCAAGTCATATTGACCCACAGCCAGAGATACTGACTTTTGTAATTTACTGAAATATTCATCAAACAGACTATTTTCTCAGAGAACTTTGCATTTCCCAGTGAGGTCTAAGTGCAAAAACATTTGATGCTGGCTCTGCACAATGTTTCTCATTCCCAAGTTGGCTATTCCTAATGTGCTTGCTTGTGTCATGTGCTCTGCAGTTGAAGATATATAATGTATTTTACAGTGAATGAAAGAAAGTAACTTGGTTTTGGAAAAAAAGTAGTCCATGAACATTTTCTGTTAATGTTACATAGATTTTTGATGTTACATTTACAAATATGAATTGTAGCTACCACCTTTAATCAAAAATATGTTATTGATTTCCCACTTGTAGGAGAAACACAGCAGTACCAGTTCTATTTTTCTTCTGCTTCCCTTCAGAGTGTTGTCTCTGTATTATGGTGCAGCAAATGACTGCAACGCTCTAAAACTGCATGACACACTCCATGCTCCATCTCAATCCGGAAATTCTCTGCTTATGAGAATGACCAGTCATTTTACAACTGTAATTATGATTTAAGAAGGACTAAATGATGGAAAGTAATTGCTTAGGTCAGATGACATAGGAAAATTCAATTTGAGCTGTGTCTTGTATTGGGTTTGCAAATAACACCAAAGAAAATAGCCTAGAATTTTTAGTCAGACATGAAAATACATCCAACAAGATATTTAATAGCCTCTCAAGGTAAAGCATTTTCATCTGTACTAAGTGTCAAAGTGATATAAAAAACTCTGGTAAGCATTCCGCAGGGGAAATTTTCATCAAATGAAGTGCTGATGGAATAAACTAATGTTGATATTGCAGACAAAATCTTATGCAACTGTGAAGGGGCATTCTGTAATGTTGTAGTCACTACCTATGGCCTTCCATGTAGAAGGCATGCTGTACACTGCTAACAGGAGGGCTGCAACCATGTTTAAGGTTTGTCATCTCTCCATCCTGTAACTCCTCATGTGCTCATGCCATTAGAAAATTGCTCAGATTGTTATTGAAAGACGAGCTGGTTATAGTGGGGGCATTCTGTACCTGAACTTACTGGAGTTCACTGTAGTCAAAAGATGAGACGCTTCTAGAAGCAGTATTTTGCTTCTTCAGGATTGGACTGACAAATTTTAGATCAAAGGGTAAGCTGCTGTCAGATAGGATCAGATCTTAAATTTTCAAATTCCTTATTTTGAATCCTTGCTCATAAGAGCAATGAAGGAAAGCAATGACTGGTGACATGTTCCAGGGAGTAAATGTGTCAAAGCTTCAGGCCATGCAGTAGAAAATATGTGGGAGGAGGAGTAGAATCAATATTTTGTACAGTGCATAATGTTTTATTTCTTAGGAATGGTGGGGGTTTTATTCTTATTGAAATAAAATTGCATACAAATAATAAAAAAAAGGAAGACTTGTGTACATCCTATGACAGAAAAAAAAGTACAAAACAGCACATCCAATTCACTTTGTGCAAGGATCAGAATCGATTCTAAGACACGTAGTGTTTAAATTAATGTATGTAATTGATTTATCCTCTGTGTAATTTTAGCAAGATGCAATTGTACCTAACACTAATGGTTTTTCGTTCAAAATTGGATTTGGTAAATCTGGTTCTCAGGTTTTCAGCTGATTCTTTGCACTTTCTGCATTCATAACTCTCTGAGCTTTTTAGGATTCACAAAAAGCTGAAATGCTAAGCCCAGCCAAACCCACCTCCCCTACAAAGCTTCAGTGTGTCAGCAGAGGTTTTGTGAATAACTAGCTGAAAGCTTCTGAACAGTCTCGGGTTTTAGACATGAATCCAGCGCTCCAAAATTTGAAGTTAATGACATCTTAAATTATATGGCAAAAGATTCTAGAGATCTCATTTGATATCACTGTGCAAATGTGCTGAGCATATCACTTACAGGTAATAAGCAGTAATGCCAACAGTGCATGCAGCGTGAAACAAGGGAGAAAAAAGGAAACAGCTCCTCTTTATTGAAGCACAGACACGGAACAAAGCAGAGTTTTAGAGAGCTTGAGACAGATCCAAGAGTGGACCCGTGTTCTCTGGAGCCTCTGAGGGGTTGACCGGAGGACTATTCTTCCTCACTTGTGAACAGCAGTTTGTAAAAGGTCAGAAGGATCAATAGCAAACTGCATGAAGACTACCTCCTTTAAATTAAAACCCCCAAAAGTCAGAGAATTTTCCAATGAGGAGCTGCAGAATTTACAGTACTGCAGGGAGAAAGGGCACTAGATAAGAGAGAACACTAGTATCTACCCACAGGCAATGACATAAACACACCTCCCAGCAACAGTCATTCTAGAACAATGGTTTTTCCAACAGAGTACAGGAGAAAATAGTTACAAGCCAAAAAGAAAATCACCAAATTTGAAGAGGTAAAGACACAAAATAGTTGAATCACAGGGATCAAATAAAGACATATTGCTGATCTTGGATCTTACTAGGCACAACTTATTTTGAGTGTTTTTGCCGTGTGGGGGATCTCTACTGGAATTCCAAGTATTGGAATGTTGTTTGTTAGTAGTTGTTTTTCTGGCAGCAAAGTCTTCATTCCAGTACCTACTCTAAACTAGATTAATAGCTGTTAATTCCATTTGTGGAACAGAGGAACCCTGCCTAAATAGTTAAATAAGCTTCATGAGCCATGTAATTTTATAACAGGGCTTTATTCTGACCTTGCAGCAGTATAAATCAAATTATGTCCACAACAACTAAACTTCATTGCATTTTTCCTGAATATAAACTGGAGAGGAATCAGTTTCACATTAGGCATGTTTGTTTAAAACAGAGCCATGATCAGTTTCAAACAACTTACCTCCTTTCACTAGGATACAGCACCTGTAACTAGCACTGGTTTATGTGACAGAAGGATTGGCCTATGAACAATCCTTGTATGGCTGTCTTAAACATTAAATGACTATGTATTTTCAGGAAGATACTCTGTATGGTAAGATGTATAATAAATCTGATGAGTGAATTCTGTAACTCCCTAATTCCCCTTGCCCTACCCCACCCGAGCAAGACTTAACTATGACTACAAGTTATATTAGTTCCAAGAATGGAACTCCAAACACCCATTTGATAACTTATCCATGGTTATATTCTGCTTGTATTCTGTTTTGGTTAATAAATGGTTAATATGTACGATTTCCCACCTTAATTTTCAAATTCTTGCTGGTTTATGTTTACCAGTCCCCAGTCATTGTCATTTCCTTTCCTGCTTTTGTGTAAGAAGAAAACTACTAAGCCAAAGAGCACAAGGCTCTGAATTACCGAAGCATCCTTCACTTGCTTAGCCAAATATTAAATTCTAATGCAACTAATGCTGTTTTCAGTTATCCAACTGTTAGAACATAGAATCTTCCTTGATTTTTTAAAAAGATCACTTGCTCTTAGTCTCTGTCAGAAGATAGATTCATTCTGGATAGTGTGAGCTAAAGCAATTCAGTCTCATTCAAATGTTTGAACAGCAGAATAAAATTGCAATGCAAAAACTTTCTCTGACTTTAGCAGCAAAATTATGAGAAAAGTAAAAATTTTAGGTAAGTAATTTTTGCATCTGAGCTATCCCATTCTCAATCTGCTTTGACTCATCGGGTGCAAAGTCTTGGAACATGAAATTTCAGCCTTTGTTTCAGCCTTTGAGTTTTGTCAGTTTTATAAACTTTTGACTGATGTACTAAGCGAATACACTGAAGGTACATAAAGCTAACTTTTCTGCTTAGTGTCAGATTCTGCCCCATTCTTATGTTTACTGGTACATATTTCACATTGCAGATGTTTCCTCATCTTCACTTTATTACTGGTGGTGAAAAAGGGAGGCAAAATTATGTGGCAATGAGTGAGACATACTTTCAGAGATGGTTATCAATTAATTGTTGTTTCAGTAAGGTCTTGCCTCTTTTGTGCACAGTAAATTTTTTCCACAGTAAAGTTATGTGCATGAAATGAGGTTTTATACTTAGTGCAATACCTGAGATGCTCGCTAAATTAATCACAACTTGAGATGAGAGAATTTATCTTTAAAATTGAGTAAATTTCATGATGAGGCTGGAGCTTCACTGAGAATGAAGACACCAGGGTCAAATACTCAGCTCAGGAAATAGTTATCCATTTCACTTTACATTTCTGCCTTTGTACACTATACAGCTGATAGATGTTACCAATTAAAACCATGAACAAACTCTTCAAAGTAGTAGAAACTTTATCACATGGTCCAGTTCAAACTTTACATCATATGAGAAATAAAGTAATACAACATTAATGTTCTAAACTTCTTTCTACACCAACTAATGTGCACCATGTAACATTTGTAAAGAATAATAGATGCTCATGAATATGTAAACTTTCATTCTACCTTTGTAGTTAAAACTGCCAAGTTTTTAACAAATCTAAATATTAACTATGATTAAACTTGCAGAAAGACATCTTTCATGAAACTGCCAGGCAAATAGAGAAACTTTTTTTAAACTTTTATCTATGACACAAAATGTCTGGGGGAAAGCTCCAGGAGAAGCGTGACAGTATTATGGAGCTAAGTGAATGCAAATGTCTTGTCTAGATTTCTTAAGAGACCAGGCTGTGCTGCAGCTTGCTCCATACACGATTTCAGTAATGCTTAGAACGCATGGAGTATCAACTGTCTTCTTGGAAGTACTTTGCACTGTGATTAGTGAGCTCTCCTGTGTCCACACATCTGTGCGGTCAACTATCCCAATCTTTGGTTTTACAGAAGAGAAATTGCATCTTTAATTAAACTACCAGGGCTTTTGAGTTTCTTGAGATTCCAAAGCAAATTTTCACTTCCCAACAGAAACAAAATCTTAAAGGAACTAATGTCACCAACTGCTATTACTTATATCCCTTAAGAAAACAGAATCACCTAAACACGTGTTGCATAAAGGAAAGCGACAGTTAAAGGTCAAAAAAAGGACAAACTGAAACTGCTAAGGTTTATCCAGCTCAATTAACTCACTGGAGGGGGCCTATACCATTACAGGAGTATCAATTCCTACTGTCAAACCTTTGATTTACTTCTAAAATAAGTATCAGCAAAACTTTTTAGCTTTTACTCATCACAGACAGCATCGATTTGGAATTACTGTAGTTACACTCTACCCAGACTGACTCAAAGACATGTTTTACAATTGAAAGTTGAACACAATTTCAGTGAATTATACACAAGATTTAACCTGTTCATCATGCTAACATTATTTTTACTGATATGTTAACTCTAGTTAGATGATATATTCTTCATTAAAAGAAAAAATTATCTATACCTATTGGATTAATTACTTCTAAGGTTATTTTTGCTAGTGTCCTGATGATTGCTCTGCTATACAGATTAATGTTTAATGTATAATTTGTCTTATCCACGTTACTTTGTACTTCTCATACATTGAACTACTTGGATAAAACTTGCCCAGTGTTCTACTCAGTCCACAATATAAACAACAATAATTGATTCACTATCTCTCCCATTACACATGTGGACTATTAATGATTAAGCCATTTATGGCATGCAGTTTCACAAGCTATAGAAAAGAAAGGGAAACACCAAGAATTATAACCAACCTTTGCTTTTATGGTGGTTTTCTTCCTAACACCATGAAGGGAGTGGTCCAGTATCTCTTATCACCTCCATGACCGTTCTCTCAGAACACTCTTTCTGGACCACTGGAGTTATTTTGTTGCTTAACAGCAGCAAGTTTTGCCTGACATGGTTATCAGATTTGGGTTGAAGTGGCTTCAGAAAGACAGCTTCTTGTATTGCTATGCCTTTGAGAAAACTGAGGTCTCATGTGGAAAAGAAATCTTTAATAAGAAAACTGAACTACAAAGTATGACACATTGCCACAAGGTAAATAGAGAACCAGTGATCAGTGACCTCAACTGTACAGCTACAGCTGGTATCTGTTGTTGGAGACCATAAAGGGACATGGAGGATTTCTGAAAATATTTTTCAGTTACAAGCCTAAGTCATTCTTAACAAAACAGTCAGAGTTAGTGACTACCCTTTGGATTTTTTTTAGAAACGCCAAGAAGACGCTGGCACATTCTGCTTCCAAGGCTGAGTGAGGATTTTGCACTAAACAGCCAATAGATAAAATATTTAAGCAACCCTTGGAAGCAGGGTGAACTAGGTTCAACGCCAAATCAAATAGCTGTTGTGGTGACTAGAATAATTTTTCCCTAATTTCTTCTTTCTGGTTCAACATTTTGAATTCTTCCCCATCACTCAATTTAGCAAAATAGGGTAGAGAATTTTGGCCTGTTACAAATAATATTTAGGGTATTTGTCAGGAAATTAAGAGTTGTGTGTTAAGTCTGTTCAGCATTTTGAAAGCAGGATTAGGCAAGGGCCACATTGCCATGTCTTCTGAATCTGATCTTTCAGCACAGCGGTTGTCTGACACATTTTGTAAGAACTCATTGCAGGTACATGTTAGACAGCCTCAGAGCACAATTACTTCTTTCCACCATATAGAGGATGCTTTAGTCGTCCTTTAGATGGCGTTTAATGGTATTTAAGTATAGATAATGCTCAGATGGAGACAGTTCTGTACACACATAAACCAGTACTTCACTGACTCAAACACTGAGGATTTCAGACATTTTTAGCACTTGAGCAGATGTTTTGATCATCCCTATCTTTGATAGTAATTTAGCCACATAAGTGTAAGTCTTTCTTTGGGCTCATAACTGTTCAGTGGATCTAGACCTCATTATCCTGATCAAGAGCCTTCCAGCAGTCAAAAATGCATTACGACATTGGGGCACTTTCCTATACACAAATAGACATTGCTTCTCCCTTCTGTGAATTTTGCATTCTGCACTCTATCACGCTTCTACCCTCTGTAACAAGGACTATGGAAGGATTAGTTGAGGCACTCACTGGCTAGCCATTCTTTTTTTCTGATCTTCATGATCTTTCCCTTTCCTGCCATCATCAGAGGAAAAGTAAATTTGCATATCCTAGTGTTAGAGAATAGTACGGGTTTTAAATGGCACTATCTTTTTAAGAATGGAAACCTATTAATTCTCTGTTATGTGATTTCTCCTTTGTAGTCCTCCTGAGATAATTTTGTTTTGCTTATCAACTTCTTCACTGTAGGATATTGCAGGTGTCATGCTTTCAGACTAACAGGAAAGAACTTGGTATTCTCAAGTTTTTCCCCCGTTAATTGGTATTTATCAGTCATAAGATAGAAAATATTGTCTCTCTGGCAAGCAAAAATTGCTCATAAGACAGAGTCCTCAGTGTTTGCATACTGATTGCAGTAAGATTTGTTCCAGTAGGCTAATTAATGCATCTGCTCTAATAAATACACCCTGGAAGAAAGGAGCACAGGAATAAGAAGAAAAAAGAAAAGCTGCAATTTCTAAGCTGTTGGCCATTCTTACACGTGGGGAGTAGTGTCTGACTGTGCAATCAGTGGATTTCCTGTACTGTACTGTTAGTGAAGAGACTTGGAAAGTCTGAACATAACTGTCTTTTTGACTAACAAATATCCCAGTATAATTGAGTAATGTTTCACTGAAGTTACCGTTCATTCACTGATAAAATTGTTTTGCGCTCCTGATTAAAATCAGCATTCCTTTAATGTAAAGGCATGCGAAAAACTGTGTGCATATCTCGGCAAACTAAGAAGTACAGAAATAATTTTAGGAATAGCCACACAAAATGGTTAACAGATGTGGTCTGTGAAAGGCCTCAGATCATAAATCTTTTTTTTTTTGTCTGTTACAGTTCTAATTCTTACCATGCATTTGCGATCATCCACCCCAGCTAAATCCTCCTCAAACTCCTTTCCTACATCAAATTCCATGATGTAGTTTCTAAAAGTGCTTAGCGTTTTAATGATCATATGATCCCCATTCTGAAGGATTTCTTTGTCAGGTTTTAGCAAGTTTGCTATTTTTCTTACAGCAACATTTACATCTGAAAAAGAAAAAGAATTATTTTAATCCAGGAAAGTCTACCACAAAAAGAAGCTTGTAGCTCTTGGGAGAACTAAAATGAACAAAGATATATAAATGTCCAGATCTTTCAGGCCAGCTTTCTCATCAGGAATAGTCCATAACCTAATTCTTTTACTTTAAATAAGTTATTGTTTTGATTTTCTGATTATGTGGAATCCTAAAAAATACCATTTGTATTTGACAGTTAATAAGGCCTTCAATATTTCTACAGAAATACTAGCACTTTACATCAAATGCAAACACACAAAAGTGCATTAAGTACATTATTGTCTCTTTATTACACATACAAATTTTACTCTTTTTCAAATTATGGTTGTTTTTTAAGTTTGAGATCTGCCACTTACCTCTGCAAGCTATGTAGTTTAATCTCTGTTAATGTAAGCTTCAAGATGGTAAAAAGCAGAGGCTGCTTAAGACAAAACAATTTTGCATAAGGCAATTCTTAAAGTGCATTCCTGAAAAAAATATTTCTCACAAAAATGATTTATGACTGTACAAGAAAAAGTAGATTCATGTAAAGACTAAGGTTGCATTTATTGATTATTTATTAAATAAACATGAAGGGAACCTTACCCAGTGCTTTCAGATACTCCTCAAAATTGTCATTGCTGACCATTTTCCAGTAACCATTGAAATCTGCAGGCATCCCTACTTCAGGTAATTGTCAAAATCAAAGTCTCAGAACAGTGTGTTGATTCTGCACCACACAGCTCACCGCCTTTCTTTGTGGCGAGTTTGAACTCTGGTTTCTTTTATCTCTTTTTTAGACCATGTAGCTATGCGAGTACTTCTAATCCGATTATTGTTGAAGTGTTGCCTTTAAATCCTTCCACAAGGCTGAACCTCTGAGATTTCTAATGACAGCAGGATGACTTGCTTTAAGCAAAATGAAACATTCAACTTCCACGGAACTTCTGTGAGAGTACTGATTATCTGAAGATCCAATTTAACCATATTACTCTTCATTTTTCATGCCACTCAGGAAAAAACCCTGTTAACTAGCTTTAATTTAGAATATTAGCCAAAGCTATACAGGTGCTTATCTTGTGTGTTTTTTGAGGTGAATCCTTCTTCCTTGAATATGTTCCAGCTACTCCATGCCTTCTTTTCAGAAAATGATCATACAGACTCTTTCACTGAAAGCAATTTGTGTCTGCCTTGTTCCACAAGCTCCTTAATTCTAGAGAACTACCAGTGAAAGCTGTTTGGCCAACCGAGGGCCCAAAAAGGGCCAGTTAGGTGGAAACTTGTATTAAGAAGCAGTGGTTAATTCTGTATATTCATAAATGTTACATCACTACTGAATGCATGCTTTCAGTTAATTTAAGCAACGTTGAAACACAGAAGTAGCACTTTACAGAGATCCTATATTCTTTGAAGGTGTCTTCTGTCAAAAATGAGATACAACCAATGTATAAGAGAATGGATTTTTCTGGCTAACGTTAGGGCTCAAATACTGAGAAAGCCTCTTAGCTCTTTTCATTTATTTTCCCTGTGTATTTTCAACTGCTGCAGCTGAAGTTCCTCTTGGATGTGTTATCTACACCCGGGCTTTGGCAATTACTTACTCTTATAGAAGACTCTGGATCAGAGAAGCAAAGAAACCCACTTTAAATCTTGGGATGAGGACCGTCTGTCATTTGTGAATGTGAAGGCTTAAAAGTGACATGAATGGTGCACACATTTCTAAGTGCTTGCATGAAAGAACATTTATTTCCATCTCTTGTCCAAACTGCTAAAACACAAAAACTTATTCAGGGTCCTAAAAAGTAAATGTTTAGCAGTAATATTTATTTAAATATATGTAAAGAAAAGTTTTGGTTCATTTTATTTTGCTGCTTCAGAACAGTAAGGCATCTTCATGCTAAAACTCTCTGTAATATTCCAGAATTACAATTCAGGAAAGTACTATGTTTGACCCTTAGGTATTACTGGAAATTAGTATTTATTGTTAAGATCTTATTTTATTTTCAGAAGAAAGCTGTTCTTTATATATTTTAAGCTATGCAGCTCAGCATCCCAATTTGCTTAAGCACTACCACACACAAAACCATGAATTTAAACTACCACATGAATTCAATAAAATTTGGACTGATGTACTTTCCCCTCATTAAGAAGAAACAACTTTCTCAAGAACTTTACATGAAAAAACGCTGAGTTTGTGCACTTCACACACTACAGACATCAGTCATTTAGTGGGTTTACTGTTGTGTTATGCAACTTAAGAGGCTGAAGCAAGTCACCTTCATTCCTCCGTTCACTCTCTTCTGTGTAGATATTATGGTGTGCAATGTAGGATATAACAGAATCAGGTATGAGATATTTTACACTTAATCCTCTGCACAAGGCATAGCGTATCTGTGTTGCACTGATTTCATTCTGAACCCATTCTTTCACCAGAAAGATATTGTGCTGAAATTTAGTTAAAAGGTCTGATTCCTTTATATACTGAGCAGGATCAGAGCCAGCACGGCTAATACAGACCAAACCAAACTTTTCCACTATTTCTTTGATGTGTTCTTCCTTCCAGAGATTGGGTGTCTTAAATGTCTGTAGAAAATCAGCCCCACAGACCAGCTTTAATTCTGGCAGAACTGGAAAGAAAAAAGGAAATGAGAGATTTCTATACTTGCTCAATTTTCTAGGAAGTTTATACTTAAAATTGGTTTTAACTCATCACTTCTTTTTTCTTTTAAAATAATTTACCTTTACTCCAGTTTTCTTTCAAAAAGCTGTAAGAAAAATTCAGCTTTGATTTTATGTTTCTTGTCACAATTACTCCATCACCTACTTTATCATCACTCACAGCATATCAAATATTATCTGTACAATGTTAAAGGAGAATTATTCCTCCACTCAAGTGAGCCAAAAAGGGGAAGAAGCAAGTAAAGAAGGGAATTATTTTAGCACAAAGACTAGACTTGCTTGAACCTGGCTACCCCAGCCTGCCCTGCTCACTTTGCTCAGGTACTGTGGGAACAACCCCAGCTAGCGAGGCCCTTGCCTGTCGATGTGTTACTCATATGGCCCTGTCCCTTAGGCAGCAGCTGTCCTACTGCACCCTGGCACACAGACACAATGTTTGCATACTGTCACGTTAGCCAGAGAACAACCTAGAATTTCCCCTGAGTTTGTACACCTATATCATCTAAAACATGATGGACTGTATCTAATCAAACTACCCTTACTGGTACAATAAGCTAGTTAGTTGACCTTCTAAGTTTTATTTTAGAGAAATTTGAACCAGCAGAATATTATACAGATAATATTTTGTGTGACGTGGTCATGGCATTTTTGTTCTAGTACAAAGAGTTCTAAAGCCAAGTTTGCTGTCCTCGAATAATGACCAAGAATGATACTTCACTACTACAAATTTTTTTGTTGTCTCTCCATTTCTTATTTGCTGCCCACTGCCTAAGCTCCAGTACAGAACTCTGTCTTTCCTCAAACCTATTTTACAGCACTCCTCGTTATACCACGAGTATTTTACAAACATTAACTAGGTATTTTCACAGCCTTGCATTCATGTGAAATGAAGGGGAAGGATGGAGGGATTGTCTCCATTTTACATTTATTTGTGGTTGTAAATGATTATGTAAATGCACTTGCAGATGCGTCCTCTGAAAAGAGGAGTTAGAGCATGCCTGCAGGGCTGTGATCTTATTGGCATCACAGAGAGGTGGTGGAATGGCCCCTATGACTGGATTGTTGGAATGGAAGGATACAGGCTCTTTAGGAAGGACAGGCATCGAAGACGAAGAGGGAGTGTCACCCTCTATGTCAATGACCAGCTGGAGTGCATGGAACTCCACATGGGGATGGATGAGGAGCTGACTGAGAGCTTATTGGTCAGGATTAAAGGGAGGGCAAGTACAGGCGACACTATACGGGGGGTCTGCTACAGGCCACTTGACCAGGAAGACTGAGCAGATGAGGCCCTCTACAGACAGATAGGAACAGCCTCATGTTTGCAAGCCCTGATCCTCATGGAGGACCTTAACCACCCTAGTATCTGTTGGGGGGACAACAAAGCAGGGCATACGCAATCCAGGAGGTTCCTGGAATGTGTTGATGATAACTTCTTTCTCCAAGTGATAGAGGAGCCAATGAGGAGAGGTGCCACGCTGGACCTTGTTCTCACCAACAAGGAGGGGCTGGTTGGGAACGTGAAGCTCAAGGGCAGCCTTGGCTGCAGTGACCATGAAATGGTGGAGTTCAAGATCCTTAGGGCAGTGAGCAGGGCGCACAGCAAGCTCACTACCCTGGACTTCAGGAGAGCAGACTTTGGCCTCTTCAGGGATCTGCTTGGTAAAGTACCATGGGATAAATCCCTGGAGGGAAGAGGGGTCAAGACAGCTGGTTAATATTCAAGGACCACCTCCTCCATGCTCAGGAGTGATGCATCCCAATAGAAGATGTCAGGCAAAAACACCAGGAGGCCTGAATGGATGAACAAGGTGATCCTGGATAAACTCAAAGACAAAAAGGAAGCCTACAGAGGGTGGAAGCAAGGGCAGGTAGAGAAATTAAGCTGAAGGAAGGTAGATATTAAGAAGAAATTCTTTACTGTGAGGGTGGTAAGGCATTGGAACAGAGAATCCTGTTTCTTGCCTGTCCTCCTTCTCACCTAGTTTTTGCTATGCCTTTTGGTTTTGACTTCAGAGGAAACCTGTGATGATGACTGATGAATTCTAAACTGAGAAACTTTATTGGAAAAGAGAGACTAGTTTTAACATTTGTTTTCTTGAATTTTTACATAAAATGCTATAAAGTTTGATATAACTACAGAAAATAATGGCCAAAAGAATTTTTTATAATGGAAAATTAAAATAGTCTTTACTACTTTTACACTAATTTTCATCAGTGTGGCAATGTGGAATAATCTGACTTGTCACTTGCCAACAATCATTAACCCCATCAGACACAAGATTCCACTGCAGTCCAAATGCCTTGAGACTTTTTTCCTCTACCATCTATACAGATATAACAACTCATCCTTTGGAAACTTTTGTATAACCATGAACAACTAAAATGTATTATTCATGTCCAAGAAGTGCTGCAATACTACAGGAAAAATGTAATGTATCAAAAATCTAGCAGTATCTTAGCAAGTCATAGGGCTGGGGAATATGATAAAATAGGAAACCCAAAACTGACAGTGTTTCCAGAACCTGCTGTACTTCTAATGTCAACAGCAGTAAACAGCAATGCATCAGCATCAGTGGTGTGGTATCCTTATATTTCATCCATTGTCTAACACTAGAATTACAATTCTAAGTAATCCCTATCCTTTTTGATATTTTTCATTCATATATTCTATACTTTGCAAAACCAGTAGGGCCACAACATACATCTCTGACACAGCTAAAGAGATGCTTATAAAACCAAGAATTAATACAACTCCAAAATAAGTTTCCTGTCTATGTGGGAGTTACTACAAAATAACTGCGCCAGCAGTCATGCTGGCATTTGGCATGGCTTGTTTTTGGCAGGCAGCTCCAATCCTCAAAACTTACCAGCTACTATGTTCAACTTTTTCATCAATTAGTCGTCTTGTAAAGCTGTACTGTTTTTAATGATAAACAAAGAGTCATGTTTACAGTTATGAACCAACCTGAGTGCTGATGAGAAAGGGAATCCCCTGCAGATCTTTCTATGGGCCGCTTGTTTTTCATGAATTCCTTCTTGGACTGGAGCAATCTGAGTGATTCATTGTAATGGTGCCTGCATTTAAAATAAAGGCTTCTGTGTGAGGTAATCCTCTCAGAGATGCACAAAGCGATTACCTGGCACTTTCAAATTCAAGAACACAGTCTGCTTTTATGCATTTTGGTTTCGAATACAATTTGTTAAGAATTTAGCATATTCATTCTACTATGAGATTAGTATCACTGTAGTTAACATTTTGCTGAATTCACAAGCAATCTGAAATGGCATTCTGTTTTTCAATTCCTTTTTGAAATTCTACCATTATGGAAATTTTGGTAGCAACATTACATTTAAAACATTGTTCAGGTTTTTGCTTGAAACAGGATTAAATCACACTTCAATCACTACATTTAATTTCTTGATTAAATACAAAACCTTGATTAAATAAAAACCCCTCATGATGATGTTTCTATAATGTGTGCTCTGAAGTTTTCAGGAGGAGACATTCTTGTTCTCTCTCATCCTCTTCTCCACAAAAACATGTTCCCTGAGTTTTCACCTTGTGGTTTTCCCTTTCATTTTAATTAAAAGAATCAGAATCCTGAGAAATCAAAAATATACAATTCTTATAAGATTTTTGACATATGCTATTCTAATTTTACTGAGTTCAGATCCAGGAAGGCAGGCAAGGATCCTTTTGTCAGTTTTTCCAGGTTTCTATTACTTTATTCTTTTGCTGCTCCTGATCACTGGTGCCCCACTGCAACACTGGTACTATTACCTCATGGAAGTGGCCCCTTCTTTGATCATAAAGGCATGTGCCAATCTTAGATCCAAACACCTAAACTCCCTTCTTTCCCAATCAGCATGGCCTTGCCTGTTTAGAACAGTCCCTGACTTGCACCATCCTGAGCCATACGTAGGCATGGTTCATATTGGCATGAGCTAAAATCATTTCAGGAAACAAGGTCATGGTTAAACAGGACAGGTACAACAGACTCAAGCCAGTGTCCTGTCTCTGTCTAGTAATACACAACCAAAGTGACCATCAGGTCTTATATAACTGTATCAAAGCAAAAATTACTTACAGTCTGAATTCAGTATGCGTACAAAGTCATAGGTAACCCTTTGAATGTCTGGCGTAAGGAATGAATTTATAGTTTTGTGATTTAAATGTACACTCCTCAAATCCTGCTAATACTTTTAGCCACAGGAATAAGTTGCACAAGTGTCGTGAACATACACCTAGGCAGGCTGCGTAACTCTCTCCAGTAGTTTTTGATGCTCAGCCATTGGCTAAAGAAACCGCATAGGCAAGAGGTGAGAGACATATGGTAGTAGAGAGTAGGTAGCAGTAGCCTGCCCCGTGCCTTCCTACATTTCTGTTTTTAATCCTGCCTTCTTGTAAACAGGCTGATGCTATGTATAGTCAAGTACACTCACTTTGTATCATGGACTGACATTCTTGGGCCATGATTCAAAAGTAAGAACTCTTGGCAAAGAGCTTGCTGCAGGACTAATGTTACAAGTACTGCAAAATCTTAACTGCTGAAAGGTCTGTTCAGCAGGTGTTTCAAGTGCTGGGGCAGGGAGGCTTATGTTATTTTAAAGAGACACTAAAAAGGACAAAGCAATCTGTCAGTTTATCAAGCATTTTCTGAACTGTGTATGAAGCTTTGAAAAACTATGTAATTAAATCACAAGCACAATTCAACAAAAGTTGGGTAAAATAGATCTTTGCCAATTCTAAATTAATTCATAGTATATCCGCACCACAATCAAATCTACATTACAAGAGGAATGAATGTAGCTCTTTGGTTACTGACAATACTGTTTTCTTGTCTAGGAAGAATATTCAGGAACAGCAGCAAAGTAGGAAATAGCTCTATCGTGCTCCCTCCTCCTCTCTAAAAAAAGCCTTGGGATAGTCTCCAAAATTTCCATACTCGCTTAATGTAACAGGCAACTAAGCACCCTCACAAGTGGGATATGAGCTTTGCTGCTTAAAATTCTTTTATGTCGTAACTATTACGGTAGCCTCTGCAAAATCCAGAGATTTTGATGAAATGTCACAATTTCATCATGCTCAGGTAAAACAAGTATTGTAGAAAAAAGCCATTCACATGTCTAAGGACACAATGTTCTACTGCAGTTAAGTGTACAATTCAAAATACTGGTAAGAAGAGACATTTAGGTACAATAATGTTTTTTGCCTTTGCTTTGCAATAGCAAAATCTTTTTCTATTAGTACAAAGTTTCCTACCTAAGGGAGCTTATAGTGAAGGCAGCATTGGTTCTTGGTTCTTTGACCAGGGAGGAATCTACAGATTAACCTTCAACACTTACGAAGAAGCAGAACTCTACAATAAAATATTGCCTGTTTATCCTTGGTAAGGATCTAGCCCTAAAACCACCTCTTTTTTTAATAGTCATGTGTAACAGTTAAAACACAATATAAAGCCAAAATACCTACATATGCTGTTTCATCAGCATGCTGCTTCCCCATTCAAGGGACAGGGTTCAGCATTAGATTATGGCACTGGTTCAGCTCATTAATATAGGTCATCATTTGGGGAAAAATGCTTTACACTCACTTCTCTCCTTAACAGGCATACATTTTAACATTTTGTGAATTTATTTATAAAATTAGAGGTTCACTTTCTAGGCAGACAGGAAGTCTGGCTGTTCATACCACATTGATACTACTTTCCCCAAGTAGAAAATTATACATACAGGTTTTATTTACTGTACCTCTTATCCTAAAGGACTCTGAAGTGGACTTACAATTTACAAACCCAATCTTGCACGTAGTACTCACTGCAGCTGGAGCTGTGCAAGATCAAAGCCTTTCTAAGTAGGAGCACCTGATCCCTAATATTTGTGGCTGCTTCTCTAGAGGAACATAGTTTTACAAAATTGAAGTTTAGGAGAAAAATCCCATACCCAACCAATACTGCAGGACAGACCTTTTGGTGATTTCTGACACTGGAATACGCAATTGTGATTGGAGAAAAGAACAGAGAAGTTTTCTGCAAAGGCGGGGCAGCATTGCCTAGTCTTCCTCCCATCCCGATCCTATTCTGCTGGCTGGAGGGAAGGGGCAAAAAAGCAATTGGATATCTATGTTCACTCAGCAAAGCAAATAAAAGCAGAACTAAAAGCCTTTGTAAGTTGCTTTGTAAGTATGTAAGTTATTCTCACGTATGCTTTTGTAAAGTAACTGGTATGTTTTACAATTGCTTTCACACACAGCCATAAGAGATTTCTCGGCAGTTGTTGGAAAGCACGTTTTAGAGCCTTAAGCTATACAAACAACTGTTTCCAGTTAGAAAGTAACCTAGAAAATGTGGACAGAAATGAATCATTGATAGTTCTTACAGTGCACTTGCCTTGAAAAGCATCCATGAAGTCTTTCACTTTAAAAATATCTGTTGACTTCTGTAGCATCTACATTTCCAAAAAGTAGCTGGCACAAGAAGTTTGTGTTTTCATACCTTGCCCCATACTGCATTTATTACCAAGACTAACTGTATGGGAAAAAGGCATGCTTCAAGGCCCGTACATCAAGTTAACAGGTTCTAGACAAATTGTTTAAGTTTTACTTCCAACTCAAAACCACAGCAAAACTCAGTGATTTTGAAGAAAACATCAGCAGTTATGGGCTTGGGTTTAACTTGCCATTAGAGTTAATAAGAAAACTTTTCAAGGATGTGTGAATAGATAAAACTGCAGGCATAATAATGTGGAATAGGGATGCCCTTAAAGAACAGGTTTGTTTGTAAACTCTCTTACTTTCTGATTAAGATCTCTGTATTACCTGCTTAGAGACTGAAGAACAAGAGAAATAACATGAAAGCCAAGAACGTTTCTCCAGAACTCTTTCAGTGACTAGAATTTTGCAAGACTCTCTCTTGGCAGAGGCTTTCCATGTGCATCTACAAATGGCACAAGTGCAGTACTGTGGAGCACTGCATAGGTCTGGTGAAAGCCTATCTGCTTTCATAGAATCATAGAATCTTCAAGGTTGGAAAAGACCTGTAAGATCATCAAGTCCAACTGTCAACCCAACACCACCATGTCTACTAGACCATGTCCCGAAGTGCCATGTCTACACGCTTTTTGAATACACTTTGCACTAGGAAAGGACAGACTCCAGATGGGGAATACTGACTACGCAGCTTTTCTGAAGGAAAGCGATGTGACTTTTCATTGCATACAGATATAGTACTTTATCTCATAGCATCTCATGATGCCATAAACAGACATGATCTGCTTTCCTTTGGTGTTTTACAGGAGTGAGTTCTGTGCTTTGACTTGGTAGCCTATGAGATTCTTGGCAATCAGTAATTTCATACAGAAAGGAAAAAAAATTAATCACCTTAACACTTTTACTGTCTCTGTCCATGTCTCCTGCTCACTCTCCCATGGATCAACTCGAATCCAGTCAGATGTCTCCAGTGCTAGTTTTGCCATTGCTATCCGGTGCCTTGCTGAAACCAAGCCTTTCTTTCCATAGTCATCATTAACAGGAGACATTATGCCTTCAATCACCTGATATCTTCCTTTTTGGAAAAAAAGGAAAAAAAAAGAAAAAAAAAAGAAAAAATTAAAAATGAAAAAAGTCATCTTCACTGAATCTTGAAAATTTACAGTGGATGGGACTTTGAGAGCTCATCTAGTCCAACCTCTTTCAAGAATGGTTAACATCAGTTCTGAGAGGCTATGAACAACTTGATCTAGGTATTATTTTTAATACATTAACAGCAATTTAAATAATTAAAAAGCAGCCTTCTTGTTCCTCTGTGAACTGCTCACAATTACTATCAATATGTTTACTCTATTAGATGATTCAAAAAGGAATGGACGAACACAATTTTCAAGTAAGCAGAGATGTTTATAATTTATGATGCAAACTATCAAAATGGCTAAATATAATTAAGTTTTATATTCCAATAAGTGCAGCCTTCATACAGCCAGAGTAATAGATGACTTAACTGACCACTGCTTTGTTCTTAAGCATCTGATGCTTGTTATTTATCAAAATCATTGTGCCTTTTCATTGTGTTAAAGCAAGAATTACAGCATATTAATGCAGCTGTGATTAATGTGATTCAGACAAATCAGAAGATTCAAGAACAAAGATGGGGCTAATGGAGTCTAAAGTGAGACTTAGAGCACTGTGGTTCAAACAGCAGCTTAAGAGCCATTAAAGACCTTTTCTATCTGGCTGATCATGTTAATACAAGTTAAAAATATGCCCATATTTTTCTACTCCTGTAACTTAATGTAATCACTAACACAACAAGCTCTTTTTTGTTAGACTGCAGTTCTGGCCTCAAATCAGGAAACAAAAATGAAGCTCTGATTTTAATAAATCAACAGGGAAATAAAGCACTGATATGAGCTGCATCCATCAAGAAATGGAGAGGAGAGAAAGGGTGTTTCAAATAAACAGAAATGAAATAAAATTATTTCTAATGTAACACATGCATTTTCAATAACTATGGTACATATGATACTGAAGGGGGGGGAAAAATCTTCTTCCTTTTTTCTAATTCAATTGTTTCAACAAAGAAACTTAAATGCAGCAAGTCCCTGCTATTGGATTGTAATGAAAATGATACCCCTGGACTCATACTTTCTGATACTGGCACATGACAATTTAATATTATACAATGACAATTTAGTAACTTCATATTTATTTTGATGTAATAGGATAAAATTTTCAAAAGAACTGAAGTGAGTTGAGTTTAAAAAATAGCATTAAGGTTCAGTGAGATTTGTAGACCTGTCTCCTGTTAAAATGTTAGTCCAAACTATTCTCTGTTTTAAAACATTCTCTTTACAGGCAAAACAGTCAATAGAGCAAGATAAAATTTTCCAGAAACATGCAGATATGTGTATATAATTACATCCAACCCTTGATCTGAAGTTTGAAATAATTTCACTTGATTTATGAATAACAATTATTTTCTGATACTTTGATAATATACAATGCTATAACAAATTCTCATTTAAAGGGAAAGAAATTAGTTTGAATTCATTAATATGTTACCCTCATTAAATGTTTTTTCTTACACAATAATTTTATTTTCCACATTTCAGTTCCTTTCTTTTCAGTTTCTACAGATAAAAATTGTTCCCTTATATTTTAAATGAATATATCAACTGTAAAAATTAAAACTGTGTGAGATCATGTTAGCCAAGAATGATTGCAACTCTGCCATATCCTTGTGACTTGTAAAAATTTCAGTCTCTAGTCTGGCCTAGAATTGCATAAATTGGACAAGATATGAGCTTCTGATGCCATATCAGCTTGTTCCAAAGAACAAATGAAACCAACGGGAAGAGAAAAATCCACGTAGCCAATACTTAATGTACCAAAAGTCAAATACAATAACTGAGATGATTCACAACAACTGACAAAGCCAGCACTATGCAAACATGATGCACGAGAGCCTTCAACGAAAACTACAAGCTTTAGCACTCAAAAATAAAATCATACGTGTACTTTGGCTGGGCTTCTAAAGATTAATTTCTTCTAGTAGTAAGTCTGGTATTTACTATTAGAAACTATACAAAAAGTAAATAATAAAAGTAAATAACCACTATATAAAACCAAATAAAAGAATGATTTCCATACATTTAACTCTTGCCCACTACTCATCTTTCTCTCAGGTGTCACAGGACATATTTCAAAACATAAAATGATGTAAAACTTGCTATCAGAAGTGAACAATGTTGGAAAACAGTTACAATACAATCACCTGTTCTAACCATCTAAGATGCCACAAGAGCTTACATTAATGTAAGTCTTCATTTCTTCACTGAAGCAACTGCTGCCACATTTGCTTTTACAAATATGGTTAGTTAATTGGCTTATTTAATTTCTTTTATCAGCCTTCTATGTGTGACTACACATATATTAAAATCACATGATAAAATTCTGTACTGAAGTAATAGTAATGGTTTCTCTTGAAACCACAAGAATTCAACAGTTATCCTCCCAGAACTCTAAGCCTACTAATGCTAGGAAAACAAATACAAGGATTTTTCATTGCTCCATTTTAAAAAAATGTTTATTTTATTTATAGGTTATAACTAACTGAGGTGGAGGGAGGGATATCTTAACATCTTTGTTCAGATGCTACATAGGAGGGAAAAGAAAAACTAGACACAAGTAATCCCAAATATTTGAGTTGTTCAAAATGATTTACAGACTAAATATCAAAAGGTTACCACCCTATGCTTACCTTCCCATGACATGTATGTAGAGACTGCCAAGCATGAAAAAGAAAAAGAAAATAGGCAAGATTTTTTAACTTCATGTTCAGTCATTTTCTGTGAAGGGAATCCAATAGAAGGAAAGTCAAAAGGGTAAACAATTCAGCAATCATTGCATTGAAAGTCAACATAAACAACAAATATATGAGAGCAGTAATGGATAATCTTGTAGGATAGCTATCCACAGGATGGATGACTTTACCTTCACCACTTCAGAGTGCTTGAAAGATGCATTCACTGAATTAGACGAAGTGTGCAAAAATTGTAGTGACAGATGCCATATGAGTACCTACACAAACATAAATCATATCCACCTGGTTGAGTGAACTGCAGGGCCTGAAGATACAGATTTACCTCTGTAGTCAGACAGCCACTCAAATATATTGCGACTTCAAGAACTCTCCTCCAACAGCTGAGTAACTGAGCATGCACAATGATCAGTCCTCAAATAAATGCTGAATGATCTCCACAGACCTCATCTTTAATGAACATTTTGTATCAAGACCTCAAAATACACCTTCACTTCCATAGAGTTCACTGAATTTGGACAAAAAGAAGGAAAGGCAGTATCTTGACAGCTATGAAAATGAGTATTTCCTCCAGAAAGGAAGAGTAACAATGTGAATAATAAAGTATTGTAGCTCTACTCACAGGACGCCTTATTCTGACATGCTCTCATCCAAGCTGAGTTTTGCCATGTAACATGACTAGGAAGCAACAGTTCTCTTCAGAGATGCTACAAAACAGATGACTATGATTCCAAAGTCAAATACAAGGCATAACCAAAATACCACGGCAAGCAGGGGATGCCAACCCTTTATTCCACTGGGTTTTATAATAAGACAACAAAACTTGTGGAACAGAAAGATGCCTATACTTCTTCCATTTACAAAAGCATTCCTTAAATTCAGAAAAAGGTTAGGACCTAAACTGTATACATTGATAACAGCATTCAAAAAACTGAGTTTTATCTAACAGAAGCATTTTCTATAGGGATGTGGTGTGTCTTGTAATATTTTAAGATTTTGCTGCTTTGATCTGCACCTCTGCAAAGTGCACTCTACAGCTTTAATTCTTTCTGAATGCTAAGTCGCACATGCATCCCTCTTCATGTGTCTTTCAAGGCTAGAGCCTAATAATTAAGTACTGCTCTATTTAAGCAAACACTACTGTAAATCTTGTAATTAAAAAAAACCAACAAAGAATTATTTCCTTTTCATTTTTTAAGTTCAGTTAATTTTAACTACTGTCTATTTATTGTATATGTAGTGAGTAAATACTGCTGATCCGATCCTATTCCAATCATGTATATGAATCGCTATACACACTATTAAAAAACAGTAGGATTAAGCCATTTTTTCGTGGTGTTTTCAAATTCCAGTTATCAGAACCGTTGCAGGAAAATAAACTGAAGCCTGCATTTATGCTGACTTACTACTGATACAATCTGCTCCTATCCCTTTCTTGAAAATATCAGTCCATTTTAATTAGATGCAGCCATCGCACAACATAAAATTCCAGATTCCCAAGGCTGGGTAGCGACTGACTACTCCTTGGACTTCTCAGCTCTACTGCCCAGCGCTACATCTGACACAACCCATTGATTGTGTCACGTTTTCCCCACGTTTTCATAAGCTAGTAACTCATTTTTCTTCACCTCTCCCTTGCATCTGTCTTGTCATAGATAGAAACATCTTGTCTTTCATACCCCCTTCCTTTACCCTCTATCCCTTCTGGTCTTATCTGGAAACTTGGTGATATAAGTATCCTTCACTGGCAATACTTGGAAACAGTTTCAAACATCATACATAGAGTCATTCCAGTACTATTTCTTTGGACTTTACAGTCAACTGAGAAATACAGTCAAAGAGAAAAAAAAAGCATCTGACATTAGGTATTAACAGACTGGAAAGGCATTTGCCACAGTCAGTGCAAGTTTCAAGAAACAGTTTTAAAACAAGGGGTTGAATCTGAGAAAATTCTAGCTATGTGTGAGGATGTGTGTCATGGTTTAACCCCAGCTGGCAAACATGCACCACGCAGCCGCTCACTCACTTGGGATGGGGAGAGAATCAGAAGGGTAAAAGTGAGAAAACTTGTGGGTTCAATAGGTAAAGCAATTACCTAGGACAGTTCAACAGGTAAAGCAAAAGCTGTGTACACAAGCAAAGCAAGGAATTAATTCCCCACTTCCCATCGGCAGGCAGGTGTTCAGCCATCTCCTGGAAAGCAGGGCTCTATCACGTGTAACCGTTATTTGGAAAGACAAACACCATCATGCCAAACATCCCCCCCCTTCCTTCTTCTTCCCCCAGCTTTATATGCTGAGCATGATGTCATATGGTTTGGGGTATCCCTTTGGTCAGTTGGAGTCAGCTGTCCTGGCTGTGTCCCCTCCCAACTTCTTGTGCACCCCCAGTCTGCTCGGTGGTGGGTGGTGTGGGAAGCAGAAAAGGCCTTGACTCATCAAGCATGTAAGCACTGCTCAGCAGTAACAACAACATGCCTGTGTTATCAACACTGCTTTCAGCACAAATCCAAAACATAGCCCTGTACTAGCTACTGTGAAGGAAATTAATTGTATCCCAGCTAAAACCAGCACAATGTATAAAAAGTCACATTCACACGAGTAGAGACAAAATCCAGATAAAGAAAATCATTAGAATTATTCAGTCACACGTAGCTATTTAAAAGGCGGCATGACAAGAATTGTCGACTGATATTAACAGAAAAAGGATGAATTACTTGACATGTGGCAATAAAACTACCAACACAGCTTAAAGTATCAGAAACTCAATAAAATTCCCTACTTAAAATAAGGACATATGAAAAATAAGATTAGACAGCATTTGAAATGGAAGTGATGTGCAAAAAGCTGGCAGACAGAATTACTGGAGATGTCAGTCAGGACGCACATCGGGGATAGCCATGTCATTCATACCAGTAAAACCTGACTGTGAAGCCAACTCCAGCCAAGCTACAACTCATTTCTGCCCGGTCTGTGATTGAGCAGAAATACCAAAGTATCACCAAAAGTAAGTCATTCTCACAGTCTAGGAATTATTGCCCCTTGTGCTAGTTAATTCTTCACTCATGCTAGTTACTTTTTCAGGCATTCAGTCTGTATGTTAGCTTGGAAGTGCATTATTCTCACTGAGAAGGGAATCAGTATGAATATGCAGACCACTAACTCACTTCAAACAAGCTTTAGTCATGTATAACCATTGTCCTCCCTCCCCACAATTTGACAGCCAAATTCCTTTTACTATTATTGTCTGTTCAGGTTCCTACTGAACCACTTTCCTAGGAACTTCTCTGTCCAATAAGGTTCCAATAAGCTATGATTCCCTTCCAGCCTCTTCCAGAAACATATGTGTATATTTTAGCTGCCATATGGAAAAAAAAAAAAAAAAAAAGCCTGAGCAATGAAGTAGAGCTGATCAAGCTTAGAGTTCAATGCTTCTCAGTAGCTTTTCTGATTCTTGCTTAAGTTCCTGATGTTACCTTCCTTTCTCCTTTGTTGCCAAAACTTTCTAGCTTGCTGACATCTAGCTTTTCTCATCTCCTTTATGAGGAAATTATTTTGCTAGGGGAGATAACTTGTACCTCTTAGTGAAGATGGATAATGAATAATTAACGTTTCATCTTTTCTCCAGCTTCACCTGGCTGTCAAAACTGCTAACTGTAACACTTCTTCATATTAAAACACAATGCATCATAAAAGCATGAAATTTGAACAGAAATGTTTCTTCTCAGTTTCAAAATTGTTAAGCATTCTCTTTCACAAGGCTTAGCCTGTTCCATGAATATGATCCTAAAACTGCTGATAAAACTTTCACTTTATTTGCATTATGATACTTATTTATGTGCTGAGCCAAAGGAAGAGGTAATGCTAGACTTTCTATATTGAATATGCCATGAAAGGCTCACACTGAATGATCAATAAAGAATATTAAAATTAAGCCAACTGTAAACTGACAGCTTATCTATAGCAAGCGTTAAAAATCTTTCTTTTCACAGTAAACCACCACATGTGCGTGATCCTAACAACACCTTACTGACCTGTTTGGTGCAGGTGATCTCTAGCCAGCTCAAATAAACGCATATGCATGTTTGTGATGGGGTTAAAGGAGCCGCAAGCTAGAAGAGTGACAGGTATCCTGCTCTTCATTCTGACATTAAACCACTAAAACTCCACCCTAAAGAAAAAAAAAATATTATTAAAATAAAAGACAAACGACAAAGAGCAGTCTGCCTGTTGTTCCTCTAACTAAAAGGAGCACTGTTTTCAGAACTGTCTGTTCCTGGAACACTGCTAAAGTATCACAAGATCAATCCTCTGTATCATCACAGCATCCAGGAAATACAAGCTCAGAAATGCATATTTTCTTTGATATTAATTAGGAAAGCATCAACAAATTCTGTTTCCCCACATACAGAGATGGTTAGAAAGTATTTCTAGAAATTAATATTCTCACTATTATTAAAAACTTTTTACATTTTTTACATTTTTTTATTTTTATTTAACCTGCTTTTGTCAGAAAACAAGGTTTTGTTCTGTTTCTGTCAACCCCCTATTAGTAACTTCGGAACCCACAGATCTGCTACAAAAGCAGATTATTAATTTTTATTAAATAAATAGGGTGAATCAGTGAGGACCAATGCTGTTAGGAGCCCTGCAGGTGCATTTACAAACAATCCTTACATAATTTAGTTAAAGTGTCAGTCATCTCAATAAAAATGCAGTGGCTATAAGTTTAAGTTGGTCACTGTGCTTGAAGCTACTTATTTTCACAGCTCTTTTTGCAACTGATCCAGAATATATCCAGCATGATAATACCAGTTGTGTCCCACATACATATCTGTGAATCCGACATTTAGATAGGCTCTCTTCTTTTCCTAGGATCTCAAATCTCTACAATGCTCACACCCATATATCATACACGCACACCCACCATTCTCCTCCCTTTCCCTGGCCTCCAGCCCACTCCATCAAGTGTAACACTCTTCCTGCAGAAGACACTTGCATACCAAACTTCAGAAGCTGGTCATGGGTTAACAGACCGAATCCAGTACAGATTCTGTGGTCTGTTTAACCAAATCCTATTCTCCATCTGCAGTGTATCAAAGCACTGTAGCTCAGAGCCTACCTCTCACTGTTCCAAGTCCTTATACTACCTTGTATTTTTTTCCCTTTTCTTACTTAGAAAAATTTAACAATAATGGTTAAATCAATCGAGTTGATCAAGTGGATAAATCAAGTTGATGTTTTATAGCTGCCAACTCTATCAGTTCATTTACAGAGGATTTTCATCTGTGAAGACTAGGACTCTACCATTTAACAGCGTTCAGTGAACCTAGCAACAAGTTTTAATATTTTACTTGTGACATATTGGCAGTTTGCAAACTTTTTATAGAGAAAATTCTTTGAAGCATACATGCTATCTGTACCTTGACAACCTAGTACTTAATACACATATAAAGATTCTTTTATACTTTTTTTCATTTTACTTTACTCATTCCTCATATCTCCTGTCATACTAAGGGAGATATACCGGGGGAGAAAATATGCTGTAGATGGCTGTAGCAGCTGCAGGAAGCACATTTCACAGCACTCTCTCTTTACTCTGATTTACTATCCTTGTATAGACACTAACAAACTTATACATAAAAATTGTATGCAAACTTTACAGACTTTATAAACTTTTTTCTTTATTCAGAAAAATCAAACTCAAAGCATTCTTTTGTTCAATATCAGCAACTCTGTAAATGTATCTTCATTGTATGGGGAAGGTCTTCTTGCCTTGAAAGACGTAGCAAAACATTAGTATCTGTGATTAACTGAAAAAGAAATCATTGCTAGAACATATCGGTGTTCTCCTATAGTCCCAACTTTTTGCTAGATAGATTTTGTTGACACAGATCAGTCAATGCTGAACTCTCAATGATAAATCAATTCATTCCAGACTAAGAATTTCCTAGAAACAGAAACTTTTTACAATAATAACTACAATGATGTTGCTCAGCATCCAGCCCTGCAAACTGGCTTATACAATCTTATATGAGAACTTAAAATCAATGACACAGTCATATAGTTTTACTCAATTGCCAAGCAGTATCACCTCACCCAAACAAATACACATTCAAGGGGAAAAACATGTACCCATTCTTCCCCATCACACATATCAATAGTAGCTCTAGCTCTTACATCTACTAGTTGACGGTTCTGATCTCTTCTGTTCTGATGAAGTATAGTTTACATTTCCTCTGTGGTTCTTTTCTTTGCCACCTTAAAAGTTATAAACTGAATGATTTATTTATTTTGTTTGTTTGTTTTTTTAAAGAAGCTTTTAATTTTATGGACTTCTCTATTTCTCACCTGAAACAGATGTATTGGATAGTTTGATTGCAGCTCTTACTCATTTATACCTCGGAGACTCTAGGGAAAGACTTCAACCTGTAGTTCTTAATGGTAACCAGATGGTATTGCTAAAGGAAACTCAAAAACCAAACTAAACCAACAACAAAAAGACAAAAATTTAAAAAAAATCAAACCAAGAATGTACTTATAATAAACATGTAGCAAAGAGACATTTCAAAAGATGCTTTTATACATATATATACACCCCATCCCATATATATAAAATATCTATATGTGTAAATAAAAATCAAAACAGCAGCATTTTTATTCCTACTATCCCCTATATAGTATATCCTAAACTTATTCAACATGTATAGTACACCTTTTAAGATCTCAAACAAAATTTTCTGATTCAGCCACTACATTAGCTGTGATTAATTAAAGGTTTAAAATCATTCAACCACCACCCAAAATAACAGAAAAAAAGAGAGTTAACTGATTTTTCGGCTAAGCTCTCTTGAGAAATCAAACAGAGGAGAAAACTTTAAAGCCAGAACTTTAAACCAAGGAGAAAGTCTCTTGACCTTATGTGCCACAATGGCCATCACACTTCCTGTAAGTGCTATAGCATCCCAGTCTTCCAACAACTACAGACTTCTGCAAACATTCAGCTCGAAGTCATATGATTTTACCTACACACATGGAGCAGATTGTCCTTAACTAGTTTCACCAACTGAATACAAACTACAGACAAACAGGTGACCGTGCTGTCCTACCCAACAGCACTGTGTAGCTTCCCAGTATATTTAGACATTGATTAAGCCCAGGCTGCAGAGAAGGAATGCAACCAAAACTTCCAAGAACAGGTGCTTTGTTTCACATCATTTTCTCAGCATTCTCTTATTGAGTTTATAAAATGGTATTGTTAACAAATCAAATTTGTTACAGGAAAAAATCCAACCTTTTTCTTTTACAGTTTCTCTCTGTCTTGTCAGTACTAATCAGTAATTTTTAGATGTTGGTGCTAAAAGAAACAAAGTCCCACAACTCAAATCATTCTATGATTCTATGACTTACTGCAACTGCCAGAAGCAGAAATAGTAAATTGTATGGTAACACTTTAAATTGATTAGGTATTCACTACCTGGCAAACCAGTTTCAAATCCTCAGTTTCTTGAGAGAAGGGGCAGAAAATAATTGAAAAGTTACATTTGTATTGAGGCTTCCGCCCACCAATTACTGTACTATCTTCATATGTGATTAATATTTTAATATTGAAAAATATTTTAATATTTGAAAAATATTTTAATATTTGCAAGACTGTGCCTTCTACTTTCAAGTAGTCTAAAAGCATTTGACAGAAATCTTGGGAAAAAGTCAGTTAACATCACTACTATCAAGCAGTATTAGTAAGATTTGTATGTTTATTTTAAGAGTATAATAATTGATTTAATTTTATAAATGTAAATCTGCTTTTAAAAAGAAATAACAACTTTTGATTTTTGCATGAAAAGTCAGTGAACAGTAAATACATCTCCTGTTAGTTCCGCTTTCCTCCTGATGTGACAGACACTGCCTTTTGTTTGTACTTCTTAATCAGTAAAAGATAACATATCTTTTGTCATCTTTGCTGTCTGTCTTCAAAATTCATAAATAATGGAAGCAAAAGAAAGCACAGCTCTGACCAGAGACAGTGAAGTTTGGTTGCTTTGGAACATTATAGGTATTGTTTTTAATGATGAAAGAGATGACTTAATAAGGTTTGAAGGAGACAAGTTACAGTATGTTCCCATTTCATGCAATAACTGTGTATTATTCCACTCCATTCCCATTTCATGCAATAACCAGGTCCTTCTGGTGAGCACTTCTGAGTCTGTGTGCTCTGCCCTGGGCACACGTACCAACAGCCTTGGCCAAGCAAGTGTCTTATAAATGCCAGTTATCTTACACGTGAGTGTCTGCAGTTCAGAAAGCTTTCAACAATATGGTACATCACATGGCTATACATAGAAGGGCAGATAGCTTCAAATGAGGAGACCACACTTAAGTTATATTTAAAAAGGTTTTATGATGGAAAAATCATTAAAATTTTCAATAGAAAATTCCTGCAAGTTCTTTTTCTGTTGCCTATATTCCTACAATATGTCAATAATAGATGACATTACAGATGACCACAGTTAAGTTCTGCTGAAAGTCAGTAATTAAAGCCATATCTGATTAATTATCAGAAGCACAATGGAATGCTGAGCAGTGCAGTCTGATCCATGAGCTGTTAAATTAGTAAACTGGAGGACAAGACACTGATATGTGCACGCTATGAGGCAGACTCACCCTTGAGGTAAAATTTCTGCAAAGAGCAGAAATAAACAGAATCCTATCACTTCCTGTGAGGGTGAATCTTGACTAATGTAGATGAAATTTAGAGTTGAACAAATTCAAAGCTGCCCACATCCATTCTTTTACTCGACCACATCACTACTGTCTATCAATTCATCTAGCTGCACTGAGCCCAGCTGAGTTACACCAGGTGACAGTAAGTATGCTATGGTTGAAAGACACATTTTCAAAGTCAGAAAATAAAAAGTATATTTTAGCAGCTGACCCAAATCATAGCAAACCACAGTACACAAAGATCCCTTAAAAATATGACTGGATATCAGATTTTCTTATGCTGTTAATAATGGGAATCACTGTCATAACGAAAGTTACTCCAGTCAGTAAGTTCCCAGCATTTGCTGTCACTGAAATCAATCCTCCACAACAGTGACAAATATTTACCTGCATATCCCCACCTTCCACTTTAATAATGAACATAACATAAAAATCTGGGTGAGAGAAAAAAAATGAAAAATGTATCATCTAGGGTAATATTTTATTTGCTCATCAGAAAGTTACTCACCCCAGCCAAGAAGAATTTCACAAGGTGCACATAAATATTACACATAAGCCTAATATGACACTCTAATCCTCTAAAATAGCTTTTTCAGGGTCCCATGATGGATCATATTATTGTTAGATTCCAGTGACTCAGGTGCATTTCATTTCTTTGACTTTCATTGGAAAGCCATTAACAAAGTATATGATGGGATACATGGTTTTCTATCAGATTCAGCATATCAGAAGTATGAAGTTGCCCCTTCCAATCCCCACACAGACTTCTAGTCAGAAAATGCAAGTGTCATCACAGTCTCTAAATTAGCTTCAAAGAAACCCCAAACCTATCACCTCCAAGCTCGTTGCAGTCATCACTAGAGCAGCAGCTTATGAAAATGGCCCAGAGCACAACAAATATTGTCTTTAGCAATGCGTAGGGTTCTTTGGCTTAAGACAGAAGATCAGCTTAATTTTGGGGTACTCGCCATTTTTTCTTCAGCTTTATTCAGGCAGGAGATTTTCCCTGCAAATGGTAGAGACCAAAAAGCTTCCATGGCCAGGTTACCTCACAGAAAACTGCAATATGTCTGTGGCCCAAATTCCAAGTGCCTGGGTGACTAACAAGGAAAGCAGCCTCAGAATTGTCTCTTCCTCTTCTGAGATTAGAATCCTTCAAAACACAGTACAATAATTCATTCTTGCAATTTTGTTATTTCAGGCTATATCAGTGAGGAAATTCCTTTTCACAGAAGAGCCAACAAGACCTCTTCATTAGTTACATCTCTGAAATCAATTTAAACATGATTTACACTATCGTGTCCTTTAAATGACTTTTTTCTTCCAAATAAAAAACTAGCTCTCTGCTTGTAATTTCCATTCCCAACTATTTCTTCTCCACTGCTAAAAAGAAACTATGGTTAAAAGGCACTAGACAAGAAAATTCACCATAAAAAGTGCACATGGACAAACTATGAAAACTTTAAATAATAAAATAACCAGAGGACTCATACAGTCTGAAATACGGGCTAAAATTGAATCTCCAGTTAATAATGAACATGGTATCACCTTAAATGATTTTCAAGAACAAAAAATTTAAGCAGAATAATTCCTTAGCATAACATTAAAAAAATGGTATTCTCAACACACACAAAACAGTGCCAGTGAATTCCAGTCAACTACAAAATATTTTTTAAGCCTGTGAGTTGTTGCAGGTTTATAACCAGAATTAGACAGTGGGACAGAAGTGTCCAGTCCCCAGAGTCTAGCCAATAAGATGTTCACAGAGATACTCCCATGACAGTATTGTGTAGGGTATAGTTTTCTTAATATTCTTTGTCTGGACCCTCATCCTGCAAAATAATCACACTTTCAGGCTGCCTATTGCCTGGACAGCAATATGGAATTCAACAACTCAGCAATATGGAATTCAAAAAACACCATTCATGTACATCAACAGTAAACTCACATACTGTTTACATGCACATATATGTGCATTTACTAAATATTTTTAGGCTGTCAGATTTACCTGTTGTCTTTAAACAGTAAGAATGTAAAGACAAACCACAGCATAATGGTCTTCTATTCTTTCCCTGTATTTTATATTCTTTCCCTGTATTCTCTGGGAAAATCATGGAATACTCCCCATTTTCTAAAAAAAGACATTTCCTTCTAACTGCTCATAAAATATCCAGCAAGGCTTACACATGGAGCTCTGCAGCAGTTTCATCTGTTTACTTTACCACTTGACAAAGCCAATGACACTACACTAACAACGAACTACACAGAAACTAAGTTAAAAACCGACCAGCTTGGCAAACTATGCACATTAGGTGTTTGCTGGGTAATGCAGGATCTCCGCATGCATTACACAACAGCAGTCCCTGCACCTTCTTGTAGCACTTCCACAAGGTCAAGAGAATCCAATCAGCTCCTGGCATCTTCTTGTAGTCTCTGCAGTATGATCTTTATAATTACTAATCCGATAATCTCTAGTGTTCTCTCAACATAGAATCATAGAATCATCTAGGTTGGAAAAGTCAACTCCTTTCCTATTCCTTGTGCCCTTACACACCAATGAATAAGCTTTTTCTTCTTCTACAGTTGTACAAACTATTCTAAGTAACTAACAGCCACCCTTCTACTCACGTGTATGAGTCAGTCATCCAGAAAGTACAATACATTGATTTCTAGAAAAAAGGATACATGCAGAACTGCAACCTAGGGCAGCTAATTTTAAGCAAACAAACTGCTGATTTAGTGAAAGCACTGACTTGTCTGTCAAAACAAACTCTAGTAAAACTTCAAGAGTTCCTTTTGAGAAGCCATTCGGAGTGATTTTTCTTCTATGAACATCTGCAATTTTCTTACAATTAGTAAAATACATTTAGTAGAACCTAAGGCAAATCTCGTAACAGAAAGAGAACTTGCACACAAATGGTAGATATTTAAGTGGTAGTGGTAAAGAAAGCATCTTCAATCATTAAAATCTTTTCTTATAAGGCTGGCTTTAAAAAGTAGCAAACTAATGAAACCCCTAAAAGTACTACTACAGAACACTCAAATGCAAAATAAGCATATATAGCAACCACAGGGTAATGCAGGATTTCCAGAACATCCAGCATGACCAAAGTTAAAACATCAACATCCATAATCTTACTGCTTACTTTTCTGTTTCAAAAAAGGGATAACTATTTGCTATCTACTGTGTTAGGAGCAACTAACTCCTGATGCTGCATAGTTAGGAAAGACAATCTCACTGGCTCTACAGTTATATGGAAGAGGTCTTCTAACAAAAGAAAGAATAAAAGAAAATTAAAAACTCGATGAAGGATGCTATCTTTCTGTGCTTCAGGGTTTACCTGACCACCTCCAGGAAGCAAAAAGTAATTCTTCTGCAATATATAGAACTGCTTAGTTTATTGACTGCATGATAGGTTTACTCATTTTCCTCTGAAACTTCATCTATTAGTTACTGCCACAGCCAACAAATCCAACTCAACAGTTGAGGTTAATAATGAATAATACATAACAATATATAATTCTAATATAAAGCAGCTGTTTGAAACAGCCTGCCCTCCTGCACCAATTCAGTAGCATCCCAGTGTCCCTAACTGTAGCATACTTGACAGTGAAAAGGCTATTTGCAATTAAATTTGCTTCGTTTTGTACAACCAAAGAATTTAAGGAAATGATATGAACATGTATGTTCCCTGCTTATTGTCCAAAATGTTTTGCTTGCTCTTTAAGAATCTCACCTGTGTGGGGATTTCTTATCTATCCAAAGAAAAAGAAGTGAGATTCTGAAACAACTACAATGAAATTAGGTACCTAATTACCACTGCACTCACACTGCAACTATCATCCTAAATGTTCACAAGTTCTTATAATAGTTGAAATAAACATCTAAAACCACACACAGCCTATCACATAGGGTATTGGTTTAGCACTACATAAAACCTGGACATGCCCATGTCTTGACTATGAGCAATTCTGGTCTTAGGTCATGAAGGGCAGTTCAAATGGTCAAGTGAATGGAGCTACCACTGCTCCAGAGAGGCAAAAAAAATGTCTGGGACTGTTTGGTTTGGAGAGGAGGAGCTTGGGGGAGGCTACTGTTGAGATTTACAAAGTGATGAAGGCACTAGATTAACTGAATGCAAAACTTCTCCCTGCAATATTAGATCTAGGGGGCAGTCAGTGAAAGCAACAAACATTTTACACCAGGCAAAAGTGTACCCTGCAGAGGCTACATGCATGTATGGTGTCCCTAATGAAGTGGCTGTGGCTGGTGGCAGGGAACACAAGGGGAAGCAAGTGGCCAGGTTAGTTTCCAGAAATCACATCTCCTCTCTCCATTGCCTGAGACAGATCGCTGGGCTGGACAGCCCGTTAGTCTGACACAGTGCAGCATTTCTTGTGTTTCTGAAGATCTCCATTATACTTTGTAAGCCCAATTTCTTAGTTTCTTATAGAATCACAGAATCATACAATCTTTAAGGTTGGAAAAGACCTCTGAGATCAAGTCCAACTGTTCTTCTTGTTACTGTTACGAAAAACACACAATGCTTGGTGAGCTAAGGGGCTTCTAGAGCATTTTTGAGTAATGCATTGCACTAAACCACCAATATGTGGAAAAAAATGTAGTTGTGAAGTTGGCTCTTGAGACTCAGGCAGCCCTCCTTCAGGGCACTAGTGCCCTGCTATGGATAGGGCAGACAGCTGGGCCTTAGCAGTTTCACCCACCCAATTTAATCTGCTATGCCAGGTGCAGCAGTAGCTTCTTATACCTTTTATGAATTAAGACCTTATAATCACTGCAATGAAATCCAATTTGTCTCATTGGATTATTTTGAAAGGCAGAATTTCACACTGCCTAAATTTCCCTTTGACAGAACTGTCTCCTATTTTGTCCTCAGTGCCCTCCTCAGACATCTCTGGGTTCTCTAAGGTCTTCTAGATCATCTGAACGCTAATTAGCTTATCATAGCTACCCTAAATTCCAAAATTTGCATTTCCAAAATTAAAGGCATAAAGCTAATTTATTGCTAGAATCATGCAATGTAACTAGACTTAAGTAGCTGATAATAATGCCTGAAAAATGAACTACTTGCACATATTGTATTGCTATAAAGCTTAAAGAAAACAAACATCAGGGATCATTTATAAAACCAAACAACAGCTGCTGCACAAGGGGGGAAACAACCTCTTAAACTCAAGTAGAGAAGATGAATAAATTACACAGTGAAAGCCAGAGATATTAAAAAAAAAAAAAAAAAAA
>VXBL01000738.1:409341-425293 GCA_013400195.1 Aramus guarauna | reverse complement strand
AAAAAAAAAAAAAAGAAGTAGCCTCCATATAGCCTCATCTTCTTTAACTGGCACTGGCACTTGAGTAGGTGTTCTGGGGAAAAAAAAGAAAAAGAAAAAAAAAGGAAAAAAGAAAAAAAAAGAAAAAAGAAAAAAGCTTTCATTTGCTATTTTATATATATATATACACATGTGGTCCTGGATATACGTTTATCATGTATTTGACGTAGAGAGCACGGCAGACGTCAGCCGCTGACTGTTTGGGACAGTTCCGGGGATAACCGGCACTGCAGCCAGCGCGGGCAGAACCGCCTCCAGCCCCGCCCCTCCCGGGCCCAGCCCGGGCGCTCCCCATAAACACCCGTCCCTGCACCAAAGGCCCCGCTCCGCGCTCAGCTGCCCCGCGTCGGTGCTTTCTGTTTCCCTCTCCTCCGGCTACGCGGGCCGGTAAACCCACATAGCCCCGGCCCTTGCGAGGAGGCGGCGCGGAGCCGCCGCGCCATCGCCGCCGCCAGCCCGCCGCGCTCCGGGATCCCCGCCGGCCCCAGCTGCGGGCGGAGGGACGAAGCCCGAGCGCAAGCGGCAGGGCGCCTGCCGGAGGGCCCCACCGCCACCCCGCCGGCCTCCCTCTGGCCGCCGCCAGCCCCCGCTCCTTCCTGCCTGCCTTCCTTCCTTCCTTACCGCGGCCGGCGGGGCGCCGGGGCTGGCCCGGGCCGTGCTGGGTCGGCCGCTGCCAGTGCAGGACAGGCAGGGGAGCGGCCGTTGCCTCCCCCGTTCCTCCCCGCCCCGCGATGCCGCTCGCCGTTGGGGCTGGCTCCGCGCTGCCGCCTGCTCCTGCCAGCGCCGCGCCTGGGACATCGCGGTTTGTCCTTTCCTCAGCACTGTTAGGCGTCCTCCTCTTGTTAGCAGGAAAGTTGATTTTTAGCTCTTTATTCACCTGAAGGTGACATTCCAAACTTTTGGCTTCTTGCTTTTATTTCTGTTTTTGAGGATGGGCTCTGCGGCTCCAGGGTTGTGCTTACAGGGTGGCGAGGTCAGTTTGCAACCGAAAAGAGTTTGTGGATTCTTGTGTCTTTCTCAGAGACTTGGAGTAATGAAGCTCAGCTTTCTCTGTTTGATGAATAGCCTTCTCCATCAGCTATCGAATATTGTGTAAAATACAGAGATGTCATAAACTGTGTGTTAAACAGATTCTAGCAAAATTTGGACTCCAGAGAGTTTTAAGTAATTTGCTTATTCTCTTTAATTCTTAGGCATGTGAAATCCAGTTTCTTGAGATGTCAGAATGTCACCAGCTAGTTTTAGAATCTACCCAAAATTTCCTAGTTTTTATAACGTTGAAGGGAAGCACAGCTATTCCTCTTGTCTGACATCGTGGTAAAAAATAAACAGGATTGTGGATTGTATTTTTAAGCTTTACAGTGTAAAATGCACATGCAAACAACAAAACTTCAGTGCTGCATGGAGGCCATGTGCTGTACTTCAGATCTTTGGTTGGCCTTGCCCAAGGCTGGCTAAGGGATTGTTTCAGCATTTGGGTCTTTGGCTTGTGACTGGCATCAGAGTATATACTGTTTAGGCATAACTTTACCTAAAGTCTGAAATCAGAAATTAGACTTCCAAGACAAGGCACACGCTTAAAAAAAATGATCCAGATAAGTATATAAAGTATCATGTCTTCTGCTTTCAAGCTTATATAGATGAAAAAATGTTGGACAAAAAGACAATGCAAGCATTTCTTACATAAAAGCAGCCTAGACTATAGGTGGTCAGGCTTTAAAATCCTATGGGTTTATAAAATGATGAAGAGCCAGATAGGCACATTTGAAATTAACTGATGTGTATGTAGAAATAATCTTTCTTATAAAGGGATCTACAATGTTATAGAAACAGTAATTCTCCCAATTCCCTTTGAGGGAGAAAAGTCTGTTTTAAAAAACTCTATGAAGTTGACATCCTAGTGCATAATGGATCATTTATTTTTGCTGCCCAGGCTTACTAAACATATAAAGCCTATTTTGAAAATAAGTAGCTAGAATTAAAACCTCCTCTTTGTAGATTTTTAATTACTGTTATGTATTTTGGGAATAAATAAGGTTCCCTATAAAAGGAAACATTGTGCTTTGTTTACAAAAGAAGAAAACCAATCCAAAGATTAAATCTGTGCATCAAGCTTGAAAACTAAGGGTGAGCATCTGACACAAATTAATCTGGCTCCACTGATCTCAATGGGAACTGTTCTATGCTAGCTGAGGATCTGTCCTTCACCATTTCTGTTGTACGTTGAATCATAGTTGTAGTAATAAGCATTTCTTGCTTGTTGTCTTTAAATATAAGTTTTAAGGTTTAAAATTGTTTAATAAATAAAATGCTTTTTAAGATTAGTTGTATCTAGAATAATTTGCTAATGGTTAATAAATGGAGCAGTAGGTCTGGTCCTAAACTGTGCTCCCCATTGAGCCCTCCTGGAGAGGAAGAAATGGCAAATTGTGCCTGAAGTGCAGTGATGTAAAAGAGATGGTATGGAACAGATGAGCATCAGACAAGAAAGTGGGCAAAAGCTGGAGCGCTGAGATACCGTGCTGCAAGGGAAGCACGAATGACCACAGAAAGTTCCAAGATGAAAGATGAACTGATTAAAACCTGTCTTCCAGCAATTAAATTAAGACAAAGTTACCATTAAAAAATCATGTAAGGTTCTGATAAGCACCTGAAGATAGTGGTAATCACTGGACCAGCTTCTGCTCTTTATCCCCGTAGTCTTATTTTCATGTGTTTCAATTCTTGACTAGTTCCAGTGGGAGTTCGGAGCAACAATACTATTCTGTCAATCTTCTATTACCATTAAGTAAAACATAAGCTAGAATACCCATATCAAGGTGTAAGTATGAAATTCCAAGCCAAAGTTGTTCCAGATGCTATGAATCGGTAGCTGTATGAAAATTTGGCGCTCACTGCAGTTCTTGAGACACAAAGCTCCCAGGGTCTTACATAAGTTATGCACATCAAGGCTGTAGAATTAGACCTTGTAATTGTAAAATCTGCCAAAACAGCAGCACGGCAAGTCAGCATAATCTTTTAGTTCTGGGCATCTGGCCTTTACTGATGCATAGTTCAGATCTGAAAAAATTCTACTGGGAGGAGATGGAGAAGAGAAACATGAGAGAAGTGTTCATTAACCTTTACACGCCATAACAGAATTGGAAAGCATTAGCTTGAAGTCTTGGCTTGGACAACGAGGCAATCATTCACTCGGCTTAATCTATGAAGTAAATACACAAGCTTTTATTTTTAAATTACTTAAATGCTGCAGTTACGGTTAGTTTGAACATTAAATCAAATATTACAAATTCGGGTGGACAAGAAAATGTTAACTTCCTGTAAATGAAAATCATTCAGTTGCTTGATTGCTATTTGAATTAAAGGCAAACATTAGCAAATCCGTTATTACTGAGGCGAGCAGTAGGCTAAAATGCAGTACAGAAACAAAGCAAAGCAGGCTCCAGTGTGCTATATTCCTCTGAAGCTGCAGAGGATAAATGAGCAGAGGTAGAGACAGGGCAGAATACAAAGCTTTATTTGAAAGCTAAGGGAAAAAAAAAAACCCAACAACTTAAAAGGGCTCAAATAACAATCATAGAACTTTTTAACTTGGCTGCTAGGAAGACGTATCTAGAAGATAAAATACAAATGCTGAAAGGCAGATAAATAAAAATTTCTTACTTGTTTCAGGCTCCATGATGATCAAAGCAGTTTTTTGTCACAGGTGAACAGAATAGAATGTTTGGTTCAATTCTTNGTGCAAAACATGTGTTGTCTTTCTTTCTTTCTTTCTTTCTTTCTTTCTTTCTTTCTTTCTTTCTTTCTTTCTTTCTTTCTTTCTTTCTTTCTCTCTCTCTCTCTCTCTCTCTCTCTCTCTCTCTCTCTCTTATTAGAGAGTCTGTCACATACATTTTAAATCGTTTTGGGGGTTTTTCTCTCTCTCCCTTCTTAATCTTCCAGTGTTTGTAAAATTCTGTCAGTATATATCAATTGTATCTTGGTAGGCATTGTCTTCCATTCATTTTGTCTTTTCCTTTTGGTCATTGATTTTACTTGCTTGTATTTTGAATTTTAGTTAAGTTAAAATAGTAATCTAAATAATGTTACTGCAGGTATTTTATGTACTGGAAACCACAGCATCATTTTTGTCAAATGTCAGCTTTCCTATAGCTAAAGCCTCTCCATAATTGGAAGTTTGACATCTAATTGTTCTGCTGAGCTGAAAGTGGGAGTAATACTGTTATCAAGAGGAAACCATTCCTGTTTTCCTGGTCTGGCTCTGTTCCAGTTCAGAAAGGATGGAGGCAAAAAATGCTTGTACATTAACATGTTTATGTACAGCAAAGTTACTGTACAGCACCTGTGGTACATGGGTAAAGCAGCAGAGAAAAAACTCCTCCGAGTGCTGCAATCCAGTATTGGCACTTGCTGGATCTCTGTGGGTTGATGCAGCTGGACAGACATCCCTGTGCTGAGTGGGGCTGTGGCTTCTCGAGAGAAAAGCGGTGGGAGCCCGGCTGTGAGCAGAGCTGGGCATGGGGAGGGTCACGTCAACAAAGTCTTGAGAGCAGCAAGTCCAGTAGTAAAAAACATGGTGAGAATACAGTACGTACTCTACATCTGTTTATCAAGAATGAAATTGGATCGAAAAGAAACATTTGCTTCTATACTGATGGATGACAGTAACTCGCTGCTTTGCCACCTTAGCCTGAACAGAACCTTTCTAACTTTACGCTGGTTATACGTGAGAGGAACAACAAAGTTTTGGGCTTCAAGATTCTGTTTAAAATGCAGGGAAGAGTTCTGTAATGATTGGAATAATTTTAAATAAATTATTTTCAGTTAAAATATACCACTAGTCAAAATTTAATTGCATCACGGTGGCATATTTGTTCTGATAAAGTTTTGACTGCATAGTCCTCGCTGATCTCTTGCACAGATAGGGCAAAGAGAAAAGAAAACAAGTCTAATACTGGAAAGCATGTGGGTTTTCATAAAACTGGATATCTGACACAATGCCATTCTACAAAGGCACCGAGAGGATTTTGTGTTTTTTCAATGAAGAACAAAGACTAATTTCAAAACCTTGAAGGTTTCTTGTGAAACAGAGCTGTCATCTTTTGGGGAGCTCTATAATTTTTAGAATAGCTTCTCCATAAGATTGAGTTGTGTAACATAGAAAAATGGGTATAATATGTGGATTTCATTATTGCTTATCTGAGAGGCATTGCTGTGAGGCTCATCATTTGCCCACTCTAAGTAATGGAGGTAATATGGGCTTCGATTCCTGCTGCCACAGCCACACAAGTTTGCTGAAATGCTCAAGTTTGTTGCTATTTTCTGAGAGCAAACTATAGTTGCAGGTTTTTTTCCCGGTGTGACCTCCTTTTCTTCTTCTCTCCTATTGATGTCAGGAGAAAATTGAGGGAGTTTTTGCCTGCTTATAATGAAACTTACAGTTAGTACAGAAGGATTTTTGTGGACAAAGTGGTCAGTAGTGGGTTTTTTGTGTTTTGAGGAGGCATTGCAGTGTCCCTCTTCCCCGAAGAGAAGTCCGTCTGTGCACAGCCAGTGATGGTGCTTGTGCTCTTCAGAAGCCGTACAATTTCACCAAGCAGTGGGAAGCGTTACTCGGGCGATGGTCAGCTGCAGCCCCTTACTGTCAGTCGGATGCCTGCTTTTTCTGTGTAGCTGATATTGCCATCCCTCTCAAGGACTACTGTTGCACAACATGGTTTTAATTAAAAAAAAAAATAAAAATTGTTCATATTTGTACACTTTTATAAACATACAATATTGTACTTTAAAGCATAAAGATTAAATACGATGTCAATATCACATTTTACCCATTTTTAACATTGTTTTCTTTCTTGGTTTCTGTTATCTTTGTCAGCTAGGGGATTTCTCTTTCTCTCAGCCCTCACCAGTCTATTTTTTAATGACTTGGCTAGAAGATTATTTAATCTGTTTTATATAAACTTTAAAATGATATGATGAGGCATAAATATAATGTTCAAAATCTCGATTTCAGTATAATTTAATATAAAGAATCTTTTACAAAGCAGTATTGTGCAGCGCAAAGCATCAAGGCTTTCATCCATCTTTATTGTTTCTTATTTAGGCCCAGATCCACACTTACATGCCAGATGGCAACTGCAGAGGCGTTTCAAGTTATAGCTGCAATAGATGAGAAGCTAAGTGCCTCTTGAGAAAGGGAAAGCCAGATTGCATATTCCTTTCAATTGCACCTGATGACTTATTGCTAGTCACTAATTGGCTTGTCCGTACACAGGCAATTCAGAATCTGATGGCAGTGCCTAACTTTATCTGTAGCTTTGTTCTTCCTGCAGAGATCACTGGTGAAATAAAGCCTTGCAGAGAAGAATATTTTATATGAAGCTCTGTGAAAAGCAGACCTAAGGGTTTTTTTTTTTTCTTTTCGTTACTGCTGTGTCAAGATTTTTTCCTTCAGGAGAGCCATAAAATCTTGCATAACTGTCATTGTTAGTTATTATTGCAAAATAGAGTGGCTGACTGTGATGTGCTAACATTCAATTGACAATATATGCATATTAAAAAGAGACAGAAAACTGCATATAAGTAGGGCTTGGTCTATTTTTCATTAAAGATATGAATGTTTTAACAGCAATCTTTCTTTCCTACATATTTTTAAGTGCATTTGCATTTTAGTCCTGGGTGGGGCATTTGGCAACTTATTTAGACTGCATACAGAGAACCAAGAGAGCCAACTATGAAATCCATAAAATAACTGAGGAATGAGAAACTGCTGGTTTATTTTCACTACTTAGAAGCCATCAGCAGCTGAAATGTCTCTAGAGCTTTAGAACAGTGTGGTTGCTTGCCATTGTTGATGAAAGACAAAATCTCTGTGTAATGGTACAGCCAACTTTGTAATAAGCCCTTTAAAAGGTGAAGTATCCACTTAGAAAACAGCATCCCTCATGCAATGAAATGTCAGTAATTTTCCAGCTAATGCAGAACCTGCATTATCTCCCAAAGTCTTCAGTTGAAAGCATTTTCCCTAGATATATTTTGCTAAATGCAGTGACAACTTAACAGAGTTACATGCAAAGGAAAAAAACAGCTTTCTGTGTTATAAATTAATGGTAGTTATCCTGAAGAAAAGATCATGGAAAACCAGGCTATGTAATTAAGAGCTTAATGTGCAGTATCTTTGTTGCCCATGTATCTGTAATCACAGTCCCAACAAAACCAGAAGTATAGGTGTGAAAGTGCAACATATCAGGGCTCTAACACTGTTGAAATAGGTAAAGAGCATATCTTGTTAAATAAACATGAAGTAAAATATATCACTGGGAATCAATGGTACTTCTCAAAGGTATTCTCAGCAAAGGCGTGAAAAATTAAAATATTCTTAAGTACAACAGGACCACATTAAACATCTAAAAAAATAATTTAGGAGATTCCCAAGACTTTAACTGGCCTGTGAATTGAGTCCACATCTTGTAAGTTACTGTTTGCTTCAGAAAATTGCTAAATTGACTTTTCCTGTTGAGGGCTCCACCAGTAACAGACGAGACACAATCACAGAAGGGCATCCAATCAAGAATGAAGCTGTGCAGTCAAACAAGTGGTCCTCAGAGAAATGAAATTTAGACATCACAAGAGCATTAGAAGTAAATAAAGGTAGATTCCTAAAAATCCTGGGTCAGCTCTTTTCAGGTTTGTTTTTGTTTGTTTGTTTTTCCTCTTCTCTATACGGGATTCAGACCTAAAAGATAATGGGTACTTGCAGTGGCTCCACTGCTACAGCTCAGCCAATAGCTTGCACCTGACAAGACTTTTGATCCTTTCCATATATGCAAAGGAATTGCCTTGCTCATCAGCAACCACAGGTGTGTGACAAACAGCACTTATTTAACAGAACCCAGTGGCTCTGTTTTGTTGATTTGATAGCAGTAGTGAAAGGTTATTTATCCAACTGGACACACAGGATATCTGTAGGTAGCCCCAAAATAGAATTTAACAAATGTATTGCTTGAACTTACAGGTGTGAGTTATTGCTGTGATAGTATGTCCCTTTGAATGGGACTTTTGAAACAATGCATTTATATAAGGACTTTGGAGAGTAGTCCTGGTGGTTTCTATCACAGCTTTGGTAAAACTGTGATCCAGTTTAATGAAATGCTTCTCAAGATGTGGCTGTGTGTTGGTAGATAAAAATGTTTGCAGTACCCTTTGTCATCTTGCAAAAAAAGGGGTTCTTTGTAGTCTGTAGCATTCCTTAAACCCTCTGAGGGAAAATAATTACTTGTAAATTAAGGAAAGAAAGTCTGTTATGGTTTGAAGTGAACATATTAAGGTACTGAAACAAAAGAATCTGGATGGCTGGCTGGGGAGACAGCGAGAGTTAAGGTAAGCTTGCGAAGACATGTTTGAAATGGTAGTATGCTCTGCAGTTATCTGAGAATAATCACTTGCTAATTATAATAAACCAATAGCACATTTTGTACCTGAAGTCTCTTAAAATGTGAAATTGAATATTGTAATTTGTTTAACATATATTTTAACGTGATATGTGTCAGCCTGTATGTGGTATAATAACTACTGACATCACTGTGCTGAGGAGGAAAAGGGGTGTCTTATAAGAACTGGATAACTGGCTAATAAATTTAACATTTCTGACCTTACAGATTGGGCTAAAAGCAGCTGTTGTCTTACTTCTGGGCATTGCTGTTTTACTTCTGAAGCATTAGGCATTGGTTATAGTTAGAGGAAATTCAAAGGCACCATTGGGCCAATAGTGCAGTTATGGCAAAGTGACATGAATAGTCTTTACGTGAATTTATTGCTCTTAAAGGTGCTGGCTTGACTGATGTACTATAGACCAACTTTGCCTTCAGACATAGAGCTTCTGAAGATGAAAAAGTAATTTGGTTACTGTATAGCTAAATGATAATTTTTCCCAGTGGAGGAAAATTACTCCTTTTTCTTCTTGAGATTATATGTCATTCGTTGAGAATTTTAGAGATTGTTTTCTTCAGTCTATTTTTTGTTCTTGGCTAATACTGACTGAATTCAGTGGGGTTGTGTGGCATAAATCAGTAAGCTTGGGCTTGAAACTACCAAGGCTGGTTGATCTTGGTAAGAATTGTTTAGAGAGAACAGAGGTAATGGAAATGCTTAATTTTTGGTGAGATGGAACATGATAGATTTGTGCATAAGCACTTTGTTACAAACCTTTTTTTTTTTTTTTTTTTCCTGAGTCAGCAATGGTGGGGTGCCAGGTCTGCATGGAACACTGGGTACTTTCTTGTGCTTGCTTCTCTGCCACAGAGATATTCAGGTGTATGAGTAATAGCAATTTTCTCTGTGGCTTTTTTTAAAATTTATGTTTTAAATACTCTAACCACTGTTTTTTACTTGTTAATATGCCATGTCACACGCATCTCTGCAAATACAGCAATGAGTAATTCTATTTTCGAGGTCAGACCTGTTACAGGAGGTGCTGTTTTCTCCGATAAAGGTTCAAGGTGCTTTTCAATGAATCACTGCTCTAATAAATCATTTTGTATATATACTAGCTTACACAAGTTAGGATATTAATTTCTAAGCAGTGCCTGTCATGAATATGTAGTTTAAAAACCTGAGATGAATAAAGCATATGGCCTTTACATTTCAAGACCATATCTGTAATTCACTGTACGTTCATGCTGATACGCAGACAAAGGTGAATTAGTTCCAGACAAAAATGCATCAATGCTCTATTGAATAGTCAATTATTAAACACATAATGGAATCTGTGGTTATCAAGGCATGCTCAGAATGTGCAAAGGGTGCATAATTTGCACCAGAATGGAATAGAATCAGTGTATTTCTAAAAAAAAAAAAAAGGCAAAATTATATTAACATGGGATTAAAGTGAGTTATTGCTTCTGCTGTACAATGAATGGGCTTACTTTACTTCATTTACCCTCCCAAGGAGCTAATTTCAGTGTCTTATTATATGTACAAACCTAGAAAAGTAGCAGTAAACAACGTTATTTTCTTTGCCCTCAAGAAATAATTTGTCCAATTTTCAGTGTTCCATTTTGTGGAGAAATAATGTTTTTGAGAACCACATATGAAGGTAAACGTTACAATGTCAATGTCCTGGCCACTGTTCCCATAGCAATTTGGTTGCATAAAATGAAGAAAAAAAGGGAGTAAGTTATTAGAAAGAAAAATATCTCGTGAATGTCATCTGCATGAGGCTTTAAATATTGCTCATTCCCCTAAATCTATAGTAAAGATTTTATTCAGGGACAAATAAGTGTTTGACAATTGACTGGAAAAGCATTGTCATCAAACTATAAACATTATTCAAATTGTGGCTGTTTATTATTTTATTTTACTGCTATTATATACCATGATTAATGCATTGGATTATTGGTCTGGTGCATATTTTTGATTAACATTAGACAAGGTGCAGATGTATTGCAGTATGTTTAAAGGCACCATTTCAATCAACAAAGACGTATGTCAGGCTTGCTGTAGCACTTCACATGGGTTTTAGTAGAACTTTATTCTCAGTTGCATTAAATGTAGCTATGGGTATAGTTAATTGAGATATTATGATATATATTTTCATGGTTTATAAAAAATAATTTCCTGATCTGTGACTTTCAAAAATACTTTTTACTAACATTTTTTGCAGCATAAGTAATTATAATTATTTGCAAGCTGCAGTAAAAATAGCAAAATCTCTCCTTGGTGAGATTCAACAGGTTGCCATTAGTTTATTTTCCAAAAAGACCTGGACAGTTTGTGAGGGGATATTTGGGTATTGCTGATATTTTATGTATATTAAACAGGAAATATATGTGATGGAGTGGTTTATATGTATACATTGATATATCCAACAAAAAGAAGAAAGCAAAAATTGTGTAACTGTAAGATACTGGAAGAATTTCTTGGCTAATGAGATTACAACTGCAAGTTAATTTATCTGCATGAGAGTAGAGGAATTCAGAGGCAGAAGTTCAGAAGTGGAGACTGTCCATACATTGCTTTCCGAGATACTTTTTTCTTCTGGAAATTTCTGCTAGAATTTGAATGTAAAAATTAGTTCTTCATTCTACAATCTGTTATTCATTAGAGTATTCTTATAAACATGCTGACCCTCGTTGTATGATTGTTTTGTGACATATACTTACAACCAGAATGATTTATATGGTTACATGCAAAAAATTCTTAGCTGAGCTTCATGATACAGAAGAACAGAAGGCAAGTTTGCAAAAGAGATGGGATAACATTTCTCGATTTCTGTGTAAGATGTCTAAATGCATATGCAGGTGGGAGCTTTTACTGTGGTAAAACACACAAAGAGAACATGCTATGATTGTGTAAAAGTTGGTGTATCATGTTTCTCTTCCTGATATGAAATACTTAAGTAATGCTTAGCTGTTTTAAACAGCTTTTTGAAATAGTGTGATATCTTGTAACTTCTTGAAGTTAAGTCAAATGGAGTAGACTTTAACAAAAGATTTTAACAAAAACTTAGCTGTAGTTAAAATTACCATTTCAAATTTTCAACATATAAGCACCATTAAATCCTAACCCCCAACACATCAATGTTCTAACAAAGCTCTGAGAAATATCTTTGTTGCTAACCATTCGTTCCACTGAGGATTCTGTAACTGAGGCCTCCAAGTGGGAACCTGCCATTAATAGTAATGAACTTCAAGCACCTGTAGTCAAGGTTGTATTTGCTATAGCTGTCAGTCAACTACGCTTTCACTGAGCTCATTTATCCTGCTCCAGTCATTGATCAAGCAACTTCTGATGCCATTTTTTTGAGTACCTTGTTGATACCACAGCAGATATAATTGCCTGCTATTATGATTCATGCTGTTACTTCTGTTGACCTTTCAGTAGTGTTTTTCCTCTCAAAGAGGGTATTTTGTTAGCTATGGGGCCTTTATGATTAGTGATGTGATCAGGGTATGGTGACAACTGTCTGGCATATGAAACTATCTTGGTATGAAGGAGGGGCTCCTTTATGTCAATGAGATTTTGTGCTCATATTTTTGTAGCTGCAGGTATAAACTTCAGAATAAGTCTGCATCTGCCTAGCTGTACTCCAAGCAATGATTGTCTCTTATATTAAAAGCCATTCAGGAGGGGGATGTTGTTGCAAAAGCTTTGTCATGGATATGCTATCATGTCCTCTGAAAGAGAAGATAGTTTCACTCACAAATTCATGAAGTCCTGGAGGAAGTCCTGAGGTAGCCCAGATGTTTGGGAACACTGTGTCCTTGTGTTGGCCCTAGCTTTGGTACCTCTGTTTAGGGGCAAGACGAAGACGTGACCAGTTACTACTCTCCACCTTCATGTGAAATCTGCATGTTTTTTTTATCCCTGTTTAGGCCTTGGGGAAGGTTGTTACTGAGTTCTGTCCCTGAAGGAAAGTTTGTTTCCAGGAGACCAAGAGAGTCTGAAAAGATAGCTCGGTATCCCCTCTTTAAATAGTGCAATATTCAACCCAGTGGCTCCAGTGACTAAGGACTACTAGTCTTCCTCCTTAGCTCAACTCTCATTCTGCTTGCAACTTGCCCAAGTTTTTTCACTTAGCTTTAGGTTTTTGCCTATCTGCATTACCTATGTTGTTCTTTTCAGGTTCACTTTCCTCCTGCTCTACTGAGGAATTTTACTGTTTCCTCTAATGACTGCTTATGCTAATCTATGAAATGCTTATAAGAATACTCTTCCAAACATGCAATCATAATGACATGTGGGGTTTTTAATGTAGCAAGACAGACACAAAAATCAGGATTTGCATATTTAGTTTGTCAAAATTATAAGCCAAGGCTTGTGTAAACTAGTAGCTGTTTTAGCAGCAAGAGAAGAAAATTCAGCCTGTTTTAAAAAGATATTTCCAAAGTGCTGCTTAGATTAGAAAAGGAGAGAAGAGAAAAAGAAACAATAATTCTGCTGAAAATACTCCTAATGTACAGAGCAGACTAGTTCATTTGCTTCTTTCTCCCCTAGACAACTGTAATACAAATAAACAACAAACCAATCCAGCAATTCCATTTGTCCCAGCATCCCTGAGCTTTTCCAGGCTGTAGTATCTTTACTTTAGCAGAGCTTCAATCCTGTTGGTTCTCAGCCTGTTACAGGAGGGCATCTACCTCTCTAGATCCTGGTGCCTGTGTGGTCAAAGATTGCATAATGTAGAGTGATGTAACATCACTGTAATGTCATTTCTTCATGCTGCTGATCTTAGAGAAGAAAAGAATGTACTAAACCAGCTCGCTCTTTCTTCTGTCCTAGCCTGACTTTTCTGCCAACATTCGTTTGAGACTCATAACAAATAGATTCTGATTTTTGTTAAAGCTACAGTAAGCCTGCACCTCTAGTGTACTGCTGAAATTTGGTATTTCATGCCTTCCTGTTTTCTGTTTCTCTGCGTTCCTCCCACTAGTAGTATTTGTTGTAGCAGAGTATGACGCCAGTGCAGAGCCCTTAGAATTGCAGAAGTGAACAACTTCAGTGTCAGCTGCAGGATTATTAGTCTGTGGAATCTAACGCTGTAATGCCCAGTGGCAATGATGATAGGTTCATAACTTATCTTACAAAGAAATCTTCAAGGTAAAGCATGGCATTGAATAAAAAACTAGTTAAAAATAAAATTGTGATTATGTACAAGAGGAGCAGTGTCTCTTTGGAGGAAATATTACTTGCATATGCACAAAGGTTAAAACATTGGTGTGTCTAATCTCTAATTTTTGTTTGTGTACAATACAGACAGTCAAACAACTACAGAAAGGGCTGACCTCTTTCAGAAAGGAAAGAAAATCAGAGTGGAAAACAGTAGTAAGCAGGAGGGAAAGAAACCCCAAAACTTCAATGTGTGTTGACATTGAAATGCAGTGAATGAGTTCAGCAGTGCCATATTTAGAATGACTCCATTTCTTTGCAACTTGCAAGAAATGGCCCAGCGAGATGAAGAAAAATATGCCTGATGTTCTTACAAAGATAATGGACTTTCTTTAAAAGAAGTCTTAAACTCCAACACAATACCCAGGTAAAAGAAAAAGAATTAATATCTAGGGAATGCAATACCTGATTTAAGTCTCTTCACATCTAAAAGAAAGCATCTTAGGCCTAGAATGGTTCAACCATCTATGGATATGATATTCCTAGAAACAGGTATATTAAAGGAGGGTTAGGTTAAAGGAAACATAATTAACATTTAATTTATTCTCCTCCAGAGTTTCCTGAGCCCATACATAGTAATGCTGAATTGTGAATTAGGCAATAAAGGACTCCTCTTGTAAAGTTTTCTACAGTGAGGATGCAGGTGCTTGTTATCTCTGAAATTGCTTTATGGAACTGAATTCACATTTCTTACTAATTTGGCTTTCTTTAAACATGAATAATTTGAATCAAAGCAATAGTAGGAAAGGTGGGAGCTTTTGCCAAGACTTGCAATTCAGTGAAGTTAATGACAGTGGTTCTGCCTTATTCAAGAAATGAATTTGCCCTTAAGTTAGAATAAGAATTCTTTAAAAGCGATGCTTCAAAAAACCTAGGTAAGTTTTCCTCCTATCAGTCATTGGCACTTGTTACAGAGGAACTGATGATCTTTAAAACGTTTATTAGCTTAACATTCCTATCGGGTAGGGATATGCTGTCTACAATTTAGAGAGGAAAAGATGGATACAGATTCTTAAAACTGTTTAGGTAGATAACGCCAAAGTGATCAATAGCATCTGAATAACTTTTGAAGGCCTGGGTTTGTGTAATTTGGCCAAGGTAAAATAGGAAACTTGTGAAATAAAAGCAATCCAAATTTAAGTCTCTGGGCAATGGACCATCCTTGCCCTGCAGAACTCCTATGGCTATTGAGTAACAGACTTCTCTGGAGATGACTTTCTGATGCCACCAGGGTCAGTAAGAAATAATTATTTTCACAATTTCCTCTGAAGTATTTATTTAGTAAACAAGATTAATAATTTTTGAACAACATAACTAGAATTTCTTAGGGAGTTGTGAAGAATGATTTTTTTTATTCCATCTGTAAGAGAGACTATATCAGTATGGGCTTAGAAGCAAGAAGGCATAAGAAAATATAATGCAACTATTTTAAAAGGTGGCTGCCCCATCTTACCAAAGGAAGGGTTAAAATAGCTTTTGACTTTCAGATACAAAAGCCAAGTACGTAACAAAGAATATCTGAGTCATGTCATTCTTTTTAGCAGTAATAACAGGCAATGAAATCTTGGTCTGTGTCCTTCAATATTAATCCCTAAGCTGTGCAGTGTGCAACACCTAAAATGAATAGTGAAAAAGGAGATAAGCTATGAAAAGTTAAAGCAGTTCACATCAAAATTAGTAAGAAATTGTACTAAACATTTGTAGGATGAAGTTTATTGGTAGCTACTTCCTACACATGTACCCTTGTGCTATTTTAGATACTGTCTACCAGACTGAATAGTCTAAAAAAGTAATTTGGTTCATGTATCTGCAGTGAGAATGAAAGAAAACTCACCAATCAGGATATGAAATTCACCTGTTTGTAGAGTCTGTAATAGAATACATGTCTAACTTGGCTAAAATTGTAGATCATAAAATCCTTGTTAGCATTGAAATTGTGCCAGTAGTGCAACTTATACAGAAGGTCTAGTGAGTGATCATTTCCTCCTCAGGTACACTTACTGGATTAGCATGGAAAGTACGATATAGTTTGGGTTTTGATACACTTAGAATTCTCTTTAGCAATATTATAAATGAAGCATTGGCACCACTAATAACAAATTCATACAATTGTTACAAAAAAAATCCATAACTGAAGAAAATATGAAGTGGGGAAAAGCTAGATTTCATGCACTGGAGAGCAGAGCAATAATAAGCTGCTTCAGAGAGAAGACCGAATTAATGAGAAATGCAGCTCTTAAAAAAAAAA
>VXBL01000738.1:316207-409305 GCA_013400195.1 Aramus guarauna | reverse complement strand
AAAAAAAAAAAAAAGGAAATTTACTTTGTAAGGAGGTAATTCTTATATATGGCATTTAGCCTCTAGTTCAACAGAAAATAGAAAAGCAGACAGCTAACCCTCCCATTGTGGGTCACTGTTTTAGCTTCTCTGGGACTTTGCCCATTATGGATGTGCTTTATTACTCCAAAATGAAGTCCCATTGGGACACTTACGTATCTTTCCTTGATCCAGTTCTCATGTTTGCATGTGGAAGCATGTGATATTAAAAGTCAGGTAAAACTACTATTGCCCAAGTAAGCAGGACAAATATAATCTCATTTTTGTCATAGATTTGCATTTCACATAGATACTTGTGCAGATCAGTGTCAGTGGCAGAGCTGGACATCTTGTACCAACAATGGTTACAGCATCGAAAAGAGTGATGAAGTGAGAGGATGAGTTTAATCTGCCCTGAAAATAGAGAAAGCTTATAAGATTCCACCAAACTTATAGGTATTGTGGTTTTTATTTGATGTATGATCTTTCACCATTTCTCCACAAATCTGCAATCACCAGCAGGTGTTTTGCACAACAGCTACAAATGTACTTCTCCCCATATCATAAATTTCAACAGGCAAATAATATGTTGTGCTTCTAATAAATGTGCATGACCATTCCTCTAATGGCTTCATGTACAGTTGACACTGAAAAGTTCCTGTTCCCCTACCAAAGAGCTGTCATGGCACAGTCCTGCCTTAAGGGATGTGGGATATATTTGTCTCTTCGCTTTTGAGCTGATTAATATAATCTTCCTCCTTGAATTTGGAAAGCTGGAATAGGCTCACTTTGTCATTTCCTGCTTTATCCATCCATATTCTCACTGACATTTACAAATACAGGTGTCCGAAACAGTTTAACGAGCTGCATCACTTAAAGAAATTGTTTCCACCTCTTTCCTGTGCATGCAGTTGCTTTTGATTGGAAATATCTCCTTTTTACCATTTGTGGTTTACTGTCGCATCTTGCTGAATGTTTGGCTGTTAGAAAAACTGCATGAAAACAACTGGTTCAACAAGCTGGGATCAGCTGCTGAATTAAGGAAAATGCACACAGCAGAGTTCCCAGTGCTGTACTGGCATTTCGTCTGATCTTAGATTCAGCTGAAGATCTTGTGCTTTAGTCTTAAAGCTTTCGCAAGGTATTTCAAAGGCCATCCCTCAGTAGTCTGCTGTACCAGCTGTGATAAACACAGATAAGGACCTTTGTAGAGCAACTACTAGGAGAGATGAAGAGGCAAAGTCTAATTATGCTTGAGGTCTACTGCAGGATTTTGAAGTCAGAATTTCTTCACAACGTAATGTTTTGTTCCAGTTATTTCTCACTGAAAACATTCAGATTATCCTAACTGAGGAATGACCCAAAATGTAGGGAAGGCTATCGTATGCTGACCTGTGCTTTTTAATATTAATGTGAAATTGAAATGCTAGGAATATTTAAAAATGTTAGATTCCTATAAAGAGAGATGTAAAAATTACCTGCTTTAATTCTAAGAAAATTACCATGTTTATTTACATTTCTCCATTCTGAATTTTGGGGGCATTATTAGAACCAATTCTTTCTTTAAAGTGGAAAGTAATACTCTTTGGTCTATTCTGATCCTTGGGGACTAATATTACTGCTCATTGGACATAAGGAGGAAGGACTTCACATCTGTAAAATATTGTATGTTCTGTACATAGGAGTTGAAGACTCAACGTGGCTTTTGGGACCTTTATTAAGATATTTTTTATGCTCATTTATTTTTCTTGATTTCCCTCGCACATCAATATGCCTATCCCTGTCTCCGTGAGAGTTGTGCTCTGAGACTAAATTCCTTCTGATGCAGAAGAGATAAAGCAACAGCAAACAAGATAGTCTCACAAATATGTAATGAGATGGCCTAAAAAGTGAACAGCCCACATTGGAAAATACAAAAAAATGTTCCAGCTGTACTTAAAAATGACATGAATGGCTTTTTTAGGGGAATAATAAATATTAACAATAAGCTGTATAGATTAATGCACACATCTCCTACAGGTATTAAAAACGTGTTAAATAAAAACCTACAGCATTTAGCTTTTAACAGGTTAAATGAACTTCACTCAAACAGGTTATGTGTTCAGAAGTGCAACTTGCTTCCAAATTAGAGCCCGGGTGCTGTTCACAGCTGTAGCTGCTGCAGCACAGCCTGCTGCCCACACTTGTTCTGTGACCTGTTCTTGCCTGTCTGTCCACCCCATCTTGTCACTCTTGTGTGCACAGGTCAGGCACAGATCACTAGGCCAGCACAACTGCTGTGTCTTCCACCCCTGCTGTGTAGAAGCCCCAGCTTCATCTCTTCCCTGAGTGTGGCATACAGCAGGATGAGTCCTGCCCCAAGTCTTGGCGGCTATATGGATCCTAAGGGGACTTTTCCACTGTCCAGCAGTGCATATTTCAACTTCTCATGCTGATCTGGCTTGGAATTCTCCTCAAAATGTACAGGACTTCATCTTTTCACTGTGCCAGCCTTTCCCCGCACCTCAAGAAAATCCCCACTAGTTTCCCATTTGAAGAAATCTAAAAAAAGCACAAATGAAGCACAGCTAAACATCTATGACAAAACGTCTAGAAGGAGGTCTTCTGCAAATACTGCCTTTGATCTATTAATTAGAAAAGCAGATAATTTATTTCATGAGTAATTGCTAAAATTTATCTTTTTTTTTTTTTGATAAGGCAGTTTCAGAATGAGGGGATTTGGATTTCATGTGAGGAGTGAATGAAAGAATATCAGAAATGAAGCTTGAAGTTAAGGTGAAACTACCTTGTACACACCAGGAGAGGGAGCCCAGCAAGTAGAGCCAAAGTTAACCTGTCTCAACATCATACAGAGGACTGCACAGTTAAAAATTCTATTTTCTGCCTGTTTCAGTACATTTATGGCATGAAATGGGTAGCAAAATGTTTCTTTTTGATGTTCTATATGAGTTTGTTAGTGAGCTGATCAGAAAGGATAATTTTCTTATTTCAGATGTTGACTTCCCATAGAGACCTGAGATACTGGTTAATAAAAAGGCAATCTGCTTTAATGCTGCTGAGGCTTTGCAAGAGAAGGACGCTCTGTGTGGATTTGTAGGCCTTCCCTTGGCACACTCATCTTTCATTGTTTTGATCAAGTCACCGCTTTACGGGCTACACATATGGCATGATTTTATAACTGGAAATATGTCAGACAGGACTAAAGGATCTGTGACTGGTGTGTTCATAAAGGTCAAATTGTTCTCATTAGAGAGGAGATAACTGTGCTCAGAACTCCTCATTATTTTACAGGAAAGGTTTGCTTGTTTCAGGTGTTTCTGGAGCAGTCCTTCTTGCAACTAATGGGTGTAAGTGTGCTTCTTGGTAGGAACGCTAGCTTTTCCTCCTCCCCTACAACCCCAATCTGAAATGCAATCAATTAAGTTTTAATTTCAAAGTGCTCTCAGATTTCAAATTTTGCTGTGTATGTTTGCCAGGTTGGTACTAGAACAACTTATCTGAACCAATATGGAAAATGCTAGATGCACTGGTAAAACATTTAAAAGGGTTTAAATATCTTTTTATTTGGTAAAAGCTGGTGGGTTTATATGAAACAGCAGCATGACTGGTCTTATGCTCATAATGTATACTCTTGAATTGCTAGTAGACTTATGCTATAACTTCCAGAGAAACTAAATAAAATGTAACCAGAACCTGCAACACAAATTAAGCCTTAAAAGCTTTTCTTCAAAGCTTCTTGCCTTTGAGTGTATGAGATGTATAACTGCTGTTGGGGTCAGATACAGCCATAGGGGAAGCTTTTTGTTATATCATCAACAGTGTGAATAGATTATTATTATAGATTCAGCCTTGTTATTTAGGCACATGAAAAATTAGTAGAAGCAATGGTGGAAATAAATGCTGTAAAATCCTTCAAGTGATGCAGCATATTTAACATGAACTCCCTAAGGAAATAATCTATTTACACTTTATGTGAATGTTTATTTAACAGGAGCCAGTATCTTTGTGCCTCTTAGTTGTCTGTGTTGTGTGGTATAGCTGTATTTTGTGTTGCCTCATACTACAGGTGTTAAGGGGACAGAAGAGTGTCTCACAAATGTTTGTGCAAGATTGTGGTGTTTGTTAAATCTGTCAGCATCCAGGTATTTTTGTATGCAGAGAACAATAGAATAACTGCAAACTAGACAGACCCATTTTTTAGCTTCCTTGTGGACAACTGCTATTCTAAGGAATGCAATTTCTTTGGAGGCAGAACAAAAAAAACCATTGGATGTTAATACAGGGAATTGAAAATGAGCAGGTGTGAAGGTCACTATGTACAGTTTCACATTACACTTAAAACCGTTATTGAAAGGGTGTAGTTCTGTTCCCCTTCAGGTCTAGTGATTGTGTGATCACTTTGTTGCTCCTAAGGAAAAATAAAGTTGGGGAAAAAAAAAAGAGTGATTTCCATCAGATCAATGAAATGATGTGATTCACTGAACCCTGACGATTAGTTCATGCACACTGGTTGCTCAATAGAAGTTTCTTTGGCCTTCATGGACCCCATTGCATTGCTTTGAGGCTCAAGGATCAGGGAAATATGTGCCTTTTCCTGTCATAACAGATGTGTCTATCCTACCCTTCGTTATGTCATGTATCACCACCTCTGGCCTAAGTATTTTGATGTCTGTCTAACAGTGAGTAAATTTTATTCCTAAAGAATATTCTCTTGTATCTTGATGATATACAATAATTGAAAGTTAAGATTTCCTTTGAAATGAAAATTTTTTTCTTCTACAGCTGGTATTGTATGCGTATTGCTTTCTGCCCTTGTCAAGCATTAGGGAAGAGGAGATCTGTGTTCTTCCTGGTTTTGTACAATATTTCACAATATCAAGTTTAGGACAAAGGAGGAAAAAAAATTCCTTACTACTGTCAGGGGCTATGGCTTATCTTGTGAACACAATGTTAGTTGTTGTATATGCATATATTATAATTACCATGTAACTGAGGGAAGGCATTCTGAATAACTTTGCAGAAAGCATGTTATGTTTTGTTAGGACAATTCTGATGCGTATTTTTTAAAAATATAATTGATGAAAAACTAAAAGATATAGATAGAAAGGGAGCCTGGCCTTATTAAGGTATCTCTGATATCTATGATTATCCTTACTACATGTGGAAATACAGATGAATTAAGTATGTAATCATTAGGATTAATTCTTTCTTTTGGGTCCACTTTGTCTTCCAATCTTTTCGAGGATGGTTTTGGGCCAGGATATTACCATTACCAATACACATTGGCTTTGAATTGGTCATTGGTTCAATTTTACCTTTTAAGTGTATCAAAGGCAAATTAATAATGATCAGGCTGAAATCAAGATGTAATTCTAGTCTTCCCATCTTTCAAAAATATATCTTCTTCAACTGTCTGTATACGTAATGCTTTAAGCTGACAATGACAGGAATTGAAGTAACTTGAACTCTGCTGTTATACTGTTCCAACCCCCACTTAAATGGTGCTACTGTGTTTCTTGCTGAGTTAGGCTCTCTTTCAGAAGGTAGTGTTCTTTTGAATGCCAAATCAATACCAGTAACCTGTTGAGCTCTTGAGCTCATGCAGGCTATGACAAAATCTGTTTTATTCTTGGTGACTTGTTCTTAACAATCTGTACTTCATAAAGAAGCTCTGGCCTGAGCTTGTAGAATTTTTCCTGGATAGAAACTACTCATTACACATTTCATAGTGGTTAGTTTCCCACGTAGCTCTGATTATTATAGTCCCTACAGAAAGTGATTGCATTTTAAGTTTAGCAGAGGAAGAGGTGGTGGTTTTGCCTTTCAAGTCACTTTAGCACAGAGCACTTACTACAGCAAAGACTTATCTCCATTGTTGAGAAAACTGCTATGTGTACTGTCAGTTAAATGTCCTGGAAGAAAGGCAAAAAAATTACTAAAGAAAATGTGATGGTATTCAGAACTCAAAAGAAGTGAGCCCTGATGTTAATTTGAAAACAATTAGGATAATAAACCTCTACCACAATATGTATGTTTGTATTAAAAATTGTAACCAAGCCTATTTGAGTAATCTTACAAATATTTCCACGATCTTTTACAGTTTCCAGAATGTCTGCAGGCAAATCTTTGTGAGGGTGACTAGAAATTGCAGGATGACTTTTGTAAAAGTGGGAAAGTCTATTCACCATATAGTTACTCCAGATTTATACTACTGTAACATACTGTCTTCAAAGTATGGGAAGCTTAATATACTGTTCTGTACAAAGGGTGGTCCTGGTTCTTTTTGCATCTCAGTAAGAAAGACGTGGTCATTCATGGACAGTTAGGTGACTCACTGTGTAAACAATAAAAATAGTACATAAATGATTGCAATTGTACATCTCTTCTGATACTAGAAACCCTGGTGTATGCAGCGTTGGACGAGACCCTTCATGTTGATCATGGCACGCTGTGTGGATCCTATCTGTGGTGGGGTTCACCAGCCTCTCACTGTTTTTCGCATCTTAAGGCAATTCTTCCAAGTGAACAAAGCTATTAATCTTTTACCTTTATAATACTTGAACGTTCTGGTATGCTGAAGTTCAGTGAGAGCATCATGCTCTTACACATTCCATAGGAACAAGTTCTTACAAGCAGTACACACAGGTGGTATTGTTAAAGGCAGCACGTACTAATGTCCCATGTGCTAGGGTTATATAGCAGTCACTCATGCTAATGTACAGGTCTCTCCAGTCAAGGACTGTGGTTAAATCTCCACCTAGGATTTAAATCGCTATCTCCTTATTACATTGTCTTCTGCAGTTGCCCACTACATATACTGAGATTATAATGTGGAGAATAACAAACATGATGCACTCACAACAGTAAAAATTATCTAAGCAATGCATTAACTATTGAGTTTGACCTCAATGATGTGTGAAGATTCTAGGTTTTGAATGAAAGAGTAATCAAGGTTTCAGAAGTAAATGGAAATGGAATAGCATCCAATATAGTTTCATCAAGTGCAGGTTTCATCAGACTAATTCAATATCTTGATAAGATAGCTGACTTCTTAAACAAGGGTAATGCAATGAACCTAATCTGTCCAAATTTAAGCAAAGTATTTGATATAGTTCCCCAAGGGAAATTATTATTAAGGAATGAGAAAATGAGGTTTAATTCAAAAACTGTGAGGTGGATAAAAAGCTTGCTGAAGTAGAAGCTTCAGTGAATTATATTAAAGGGAGAGTTACCAGACTGAAGAGAAGTTACTAGTGCCGTTTCTCAAGGTTTGGTCTGGAGAGCAATCCCGTCTAATATTTCAATTAGTGACCTTGTTACAAGAATGAGGTGAATGCAATGATAAAATTTGTGGATGACACAAAATCAGGAAGTATTACCAACTTTGGAGGAGGACTGGGCTGTAATTTAGGAAGGATTAGATGGATTTAAGAGAATAATTCTTTCTGATTTATGATCCAGTCTTCCTCCAATACTGGCAATACTTTCTCATTTTGTCATCCACAAATTTTATATGACCTTGTAGACTTGACTAATGAAAATGGAATGAAGTTTAATTGTAAAAAGTCAAACACATACAGACTAACTACAATAACTTTTGCTATGAGATGGAACCTTTCCATTTGAAGTTGGCTATATCATATGTTGTGATATGCTGGAGGTAGATGATGAGAGTATATGTCTGATTACATGTACCACGCTAGGGATCTAGAGTTGATGAACTTCCAGCTAATCCTGTACAACAACATAGATGAGAGACTATCAAGAAAAAAATGACTAAAAAAATCTGTTCTGTGATGGACAATGGCTACAAAAATGAAAACTCAGTCTACTTTATCTTTAGCAGGACTGTTACTGGAGATGGCTAGTTCAAAGAGTACCTTATTCTGAATATTCTAATCGTGAAGTACAAATAAGCTGCAGCTCAATTATGCTGTTACTCAGACTCATAATGACTGTAGCATCACAAATCATTTCAACTTTCCTTTCCATGGCTGACATTGTCAGGGTCTTTTATGATGTATATATCAATTTTTATTTTTTTTCTTTCATTTAAGAGCCAGTTGGTGGCTGAGAGGTTACCCTCACAATCACGATGTTACCAGAAGATTTTGTTGGGGAATAAAAGTTAATTTTTTTTTTTTGAGGAACGTCCATGCCAGCAGTGGTTTGTCATAGCTGCTGGCTCAAAAGTTGAACAGTCTGTTTTCACTCATTAGTAAATAATGCAGCTAAATCAGGAGTTCGGTTTTAAGGTCTTATTTTGTGAGAATAGTAGACAGAAGACTGCTTTTAAAAAGTAAAATTTCCTTTCAGTAATGATTTCATGCTGCTATTTGTGGCTGTTTTTTCTTAAACAAGTGTCAGCGTGAAGATTATGCTATATTATTAGAAAAGCCTGTATATTTCTAAGAATGAATATTGGCAAATACATCTCACATTCCCTTTCAGTCATGGTAAGACATGGTATTTGAGTGAGGGAGATATAATAATATGAGGCTGGTTATTTTGAGGCAGACCCAGGCCCAAGATGTTGATGAGAACTTTGCTGATTTTTGAATAAGGCTTTTCAGTCTTCCAGAATGATAACTTTGACTGGAAACCCAAGACATAGGAATGCATGATCTCTTGTACTTAATCTAATTCTAATAGCTCATTGAAGATATGAAATCTCTTGATGTGAGAGTACTTGAAAAGACATAGAATTAATTTTTAAAATGAAGCACACTGAATCAGTCACAAATTGGTTGTTTCTCAGGTCGTAACATTCATAATATTGCTAGAATAGTTTTAAACCTGCTATTGCTATGATGATTTTTTGCCTGTCTGCTGTATTTTCACAGGTGTCTAAAAGCCCATTTTTTACACATTCTCTGCTGATGTTTCTTGTTCAGTATTTGTATCGTGAAGGTTTTGTGTTTACAGTAAGGCTACAGACACTGACCAACTTGTGTTCCAGAAAGGGCTGAGCCTAGAAAAGGTCAGACGGCAATGAAGTCTGCCAGTAAATGGTCTACCTAGCAAGCTCCAGTATATAGTATCAAATTATTTTGATAGTGCACAGTATATAGCTAGGGAGACATTGTCTATATCCTCACAAAATTCTCACTGAGTTCTAAGTTTACTGCCAAACATTAAAAATAAATGACCAAGAGCCCTGATAAAGGTCAAACACCAACAAATTAGGATAGGCTGGCGTTTTCTAAGTGAAATCTGAGTTTATATAAACTAAAGTGTTTCTGAAAGTGAAAGTTTGATCAAGTGTACAGTTTTCTGTGGGAGCAGGCTCAGACTTGGTACCAGAAATTCTGCCTTGCTGAATTTCATTGTGCTCCAAATAATGGCACTGCTCAGGATCCTCCTAAAGAATTCTTACAAGCAAATAAAAATACTGTAAATTTTCCAGTGCATGTTCAAAGAAATGGCAAGATCATGTTTCATTTGACCTTCAAAGGAAAACCTCCCAAAAGAAAACTTCAGATATGGAAAACCACTCTGCGTGCTTAACCTTTCAGAACACACTGGAAATTGGAATGTGATAATGAAAAGGACTAAGTAATGTCTGACAAAGTTATCTCAAACATCTATAATGATATAATACAGGCCATTACCACTGCTGTAAGCATTCTATTGGGCACTACTATAGATGCTAACTGGTTATATAAAGGTTTTTATAAGGTTCTAAATTAGACAATTATCTGAATGTACATATTAAGGAGTAGGTATTCGATAAGGTATATTGCATTTCTACATCATAAATTTTTATCCATCACATCTTCATGCATTATATTAACAAATGTAAGGTTTTGCAAAGTTTTTTGAACTATTTAGTCAGATTATAGTCTGGTAAATCATTCACACAAGCTATTCCACTGACCTGAACAGAGCTATTTCAATGAGAAACTGCTCCTCAATAATGTGATCACAGTATAGCTCAAAAGTTACAAGGATTTTGATATTGCTGGGGTAGTTAATTAAGATTAGAAATGCAAATTTTAATAGTGAGAATAACTGGAATTATGCAGTAGTGAAGTACATCTTGGATTTGTGCTTACTCTCTTTCATCAGAAGAACAGAGAAAGTAGGGTTTTGTATTGATACCTTCTAGAAATTATTATGGAATATTGGTGGCTTTGGACAATTGTGTTAGACAACAGCCAAAGAATCTGAGACTTTGGGAAGCTGAAACCTAGCTGTTAGGTAACAGGAGAAAACGCCCTGTAACCTATTCAGAGATATTCCTGCCAGAAGACGAACTGGTGTCTAAAGGTAAGGCTGCCTCAGAGAAAATTTGGCATTAGAAACAAGCCCCCTCCTGCTTTGAGTTCTCACTCCCTGCTGCGGATGCCAAGAGGGGCTCAGGCACAGTGACTGTCAAATTCTTTATGCAAGTGCCAAAACATTTTTTTTCCCATCTACTTTGAAGAGACAGAAGTAGGAATACCAAAACTTCTCAGCCTATTTTGTGCCTGGCAAAGGAAATTTCTGAGCTTTTTCCCGGTATTCATTTGTCTCTACTGAATTTGTTTAGAGCACAGGACTTACAATTGTAAGTGGCACAAAGTTCATATCTGAGAGAAATCAATTGGATTTTAATCTCCAGTTGTTTGACATATTAAAACCACTTATAGAATCACAGAATGGTTTGCCCCATCCAACCTGGTCTTAAACACTTCCAGGGATGGGGCATCCATAGCTTCTCTGGGCAACCTCTGCCAGTGCCTCACCACCCTCACAGGGAAGAATTTCTTCCTCATATCTCATCTAAATCTCCTCTCCTTCAGTTTAAAGCCATTGTGTTTGGGTCTGAAAGATCTTTTACTTTTTTCTAACCTGTTGTTCTGTGTTCCTTTATTTCTCTTTCTTATTACATTTCTAATACTCTTGTTTCTATATCTCTCTAGGAGATAAAAACACTGTGTTATTGGATTAATATATCAAAACATGGGAGCATTTAGGAATATATAATAATCCATTTTTGCTGACTTATTTAATTCCTTCTAGATCATAAATAATAGCAATAGAGAGCGTTGGCCATTTTAGCTGATTGGGACTAAAATGAATCCAACCTAATCACCATCTTAGTGTGGCTAATGCAATCTAATATGCTAATAAGGTGAAGGAGGCTCTGTATTTAGAATGTGAAGATAGGTGCTTAGTCTACTGAGGCAGCTCTCTGCTTTGAGACAATCACAGATATTGCCAAATTAAAATCTTGGCGTTAACAATTTACACTACTAATTTTCTTCCAGTAAATACCTCCCTCGTACTCTTCTGTCAGTGACTGTATCAGCCTGATTTTTGTATAGAATGTAGGGTGTTGATGCTGAATTCCTCCAGTCTTTGAGTTTATCCACCATACAGCTATACTTGCAGGTTCTCCTCATGCACTGCTTCCTTTCCCAAGTTCAAGAGTTTGAAACAAGACGGAGTTTGGAGAGTCTACAGTCCTAATGGCTTCTCATATTTAAGAATTCATGAAGCTGTAGCATGTCAGAATAAGCAGTAACAAGTACTGGAGAGGAATCTTTATTTCAGTTCTGAATATGAAAATAGAGGATTTCCTTTGGTATAATTAAATTCAACCTCCTTACTGAATATTTCAAACCTGAGTATCAGCAATGAAATGGTTAAGTATTTTTTTACATTTGTAAGATGCAAAGCATTTAAACATGCCTTTCTGGAAAGATGATTAGTAGCTGTGGCCATTGTTTCAAACTGCTCAAACACTAGTTAGCACCCTTTATGTAGCTAGACTTAGAGCCAAAGTGAAAACTTTGATATTGGAAATTCTGCAAGAAAGCCTTGAAGTATTAAAATTTTTTTCCATGTCATTGTTTTGCACCAAGAGGTGATGGTTCATTATGATCCCAGTAAAAAAGGCACTTGGCTCTGTAAAGTATTGCTTAGAATGCTATATACAGAAAAAGAGTAGTAGGTAAAGTCTTATATCCCTGCAGCATACCAGGCAGATCCTGCCTGTGGAAAATTTGCCCATCAATTTGTGCTTTTGAGATCTTACAGGATTTTCTTAAAAGAAAACAAATCTATTAATTATTTCTACTGTCAAAAAAAGGATGTTCACATGAGAACTTTTTGTGGCCCTTTAGATAAGGGCGAGAGCATGCAGGTGGTATAATCACTGGTGTTAAGTGGGAGCTGCCTTACAGCCTCCTCTGTTACAATTAGCTGGCTAAGTTTATTCTGTGGCCAAGGTATATGTGAGGCATAACACAAACCTGAAGGTCAAGCTATACATGTAGCACAGCACAGCTTGCGCCTCCTTAGGTTAAACTATTCAGTGGATCACTAACTCCTTGATTTACAACGGCCTTCTGGTTAGCATCACTACAGTGATGAATTTTGATTTTCACAGATCCTACCTATCTGTCCCGAGGGACCAATCCAGTGCCTTCAGACTTAAAAATATAAGAGGCTTTTATTGAAATTAGGATTAGGTATCTGCCATCATATTGGTCAGTGACTTAAGTGCCTTTTTCAAATTTATTTCAGGTGGAACATATACTATTGGGCATTGTTCAAGTGTCCTCTAAATTTTAGAACATTTAAATATCACTGTTTTTTGAATATTTATATACCTTCCACTTTTTAGAAGGGCAGATATAGCCGAGGAAAAATACATTACCCGATAGCAGAACTGCTAGTAGTTACTAGTCCCTTTAGGAATAGAACAGTGTGGCTCTCTTTGCTTATATATTAATGTATTTTATGGGAAAATACTATAATTGACCTGACAAATTTAGTGCTGCCAATGTAATTCACACCTTGGCCATTCTAGCTAGCCTTGAAGAAACAGTGCTTACATTACTCTTCCCACGCAGTGGGCTCATTGTATCACAGTACACGGTACTGTAAAGAGATAACACCCATCTCAATGGGCTTGCTGGTACTGCTGTGGAAGGCAAGAGGAGCCTCACCTCGACTGACTGCAGCTGAAGTAGGATGAGGCTCTGTATTCGGCTGATGTGTTGTAGAAGTTTCATTCCCATGGTGTCTAACAGTAACAAGTTTGTCCCTAAGAAAGTCTTGTGAGCTACCTAAATTTAATTAGACTTCATAACTGGGGTTAATAAAGTCAGTTAGTAATTTGTGTGTTAAAGTAGAGGAGAAGCAGCCAGTCTAATTACCGGAGTCAAATAACTGTGCAGTAGGAATGGGGCACCAAAAAAGTATTCTTTCCCTACATTTTGGCAGCTGCTGTTGTTGTTGAAGACAGTTACAAGATTGGACTGTGACTTGTTTAAACTTATAAACTTAAAAATAAAATTTTGCATGATTATACATTGACTGTTTTAAGCTAGTTGAGCTATTTATTTTAGATGGACCTTTTTAGAGTTTTGAAGTCTATTTAGGGCTTCACCTTACAAACAATGCATTACCTTTTCAAGTCCTTCTCTTCAGCTGCTAATGTGAGTGTATTTCAAACTACTTGGGTTGCATGCATTTGGTGGAGACACCATGGCCTTGCACATCCACATTGTATTGTATATGCACTCAGGATGATTTTAAAATTAATTTCTGTATTTCTGCATGGAAATTCCATTCCTGAGAATGGTGTCCTAATTGTTTAATCATGGAACTCTGACAATGTTTTTTATTAGTATGAGTCACTCCAGAACTTCTGTGTGAGAATAAAGAAATAGTTTTTCTCATGAGGTCTGGAAAAACTAATAACATTTGTAGTAAATTTTTTGGGGGTAGAAGGTGTATTTGTTTTCAAGTTACATTGTATTATATGCATCTCATATATAATAAAGCTTGTGGCTTTATATAATAAAGCTTGTAGCTGAAACTTTGTATTGAGGATGATGCCCATTACTATGAACTGTCAAAATCATACTTATAATTGGCAACTTCAAAACAATGTATAAAATTAATTTCTCTGACCCTTTGCCCCCTAGTTATTAATCTAAAACTATAGTTTTATGCTGACTAACTTTGTTCCACCAAAATCCTTTTGTACAAACACTCGGGGAAAGTATATCAACCAGTGCAAGAAAAAGACGTTTCCCTTGAACAATGAAAATAATGAATCTATTTTCTCTGTATATAACTACATGAGCACATGTGCCTGAGAACCAGAGTTAGATAAGGTTGTTCCCATTGTAACTGTCATAGCTTCTTTCAATTCTGCGTATTTTTCAGGAGGGAATGAGAAGGCACTCTGGGGCTCTAATGGATACATGAACAGCTTTGTACTTTTGGAAACAGCAGTTCATAATTGGATCGTTTCACACATAGAATTGCTTTGGTGTAACCTGAAATGTCTAGGTGACATTTATGTTTGTCACATAGAAGTTGACGTAGTTGTCAGTTTTTGATTGGGGTAACAAAAAAACTACATCTCCCCTACAAAGTGCAGGGCATGTGTAGTGAAGTTTCCACATCTGTGCACTGTGTTTTGCTCAAGTTCAGTGTTATTGGTCTCAGTTTTCTGAGACCAAAGCTTCTAATGTTAAAAAGGGAATTAATTCTTGTCACTAGAAATGGAAAATTTTACTGAGTTTCATTTCACAAAGGTATAGCTCAATATAAGCATAAAATTGCACAAGTATTTGACCTGTGACAATTTTGTTTTACAATTACTTATACTAACAATTGGTGAGAGATGTCTTCCTACAGAAATGCTACCGAATTGGCTGTCTACCATGAATGTAGCAGGAAAACAAGGAATTAAGAGGTCTGGGTTCTAGTTCTGTCTTCCATAGGCTCTGTATGATGCTGGGCAGTCACCTCACTTTCACTGTCATCTGTAAAATGGGAAAGATTATATGTCTTTGTAAAGGACTTTGAGTTATATATGCTTTCACAGTACAAGCTATTTTTGCTGACAAATTAAAGGGCATTGGCATTGTGATCTAACTTTTATTTTCTTCCTGAATAAAATAAAATGACATCTCAATGTATGAACAAGGAATTCCTCAGCAAGTTAGGAACATACATTTTAAGTCCGTTTATTTTATTTGTTTTAAAAATAAAGTAAATGCTAGATCTAGGAGCTGAAGGCTATTGCAGTTTTGTGAAAAATATCACAGGTAGCAGACAGCACCCAGTTAGTGCGCTTTTACCTTAGTGCAGAAAAGCTGAGTAAAAAATATAAAAAGACATTGTTTCCATGGCTATTAAATGTCTGGCTTTCTGAATGTGCCTGGCACTCAGGCGTTAACTGTGATGAGTATTTTTGTAATATGGACACCAGCCTGTTTTGAACTGTGCTTTGCGCAAACTCAGATCACGTTGACCATTGAATAGCAATCAAACAGGAGTGAACAGCCATCAGTTACTACCACCTGGACCTCCTTTCAGTTGGTAACTGATAATTTTTTTTATTGAAATAAATGGCACCAGCCACTCCTCTTGTGCATTGTCCTGTGGCTAGTGTTACAGAATATTGTATTCTGGTAATTGTTTTTTTTGAAGCTATGCTTTCAAATACATTGATCAGACTTCTTTTTCTTGTTAAGTATTAAGATGTTATTAGGCCTGTGTTAGGAAAAAAAAGCTGAACAGACCAGGAGTTTCATTTAATGTACAACACCCCAAAATCCAAATAGTAAAGCTGTTGTGCAAGATCTGTTTCATAAAAACTAAACATTTGCAAATATGTCTCTCCCTTAAGAGCTGAAAGCCTTTAGCTTCATCTTTTAGCCAGCAAGAACGTGAAAGCTTGCACCATCTAATGGAAAACACCTTTCAGCACTAATAACATAATAAGAACAAATTGGGCAATGATCACACATAAAACAGGATAGATAGCACCCTGGGAGTATGATCTCTAACAGATTGTTAAAGGTGAGGCTGTTTACCGATTTCCAAAGAAATGCTGTTTCAGAGGTGACAGCTGCAGCCTCTGCAGGGGATACTGCTGGCTTCACATTCAAATGCTGGCTTTGAGATACTTAAAAGAGGATTAGGTAGAACAAGAATAATCCCTGAACAGGCAAGAATGCCTTTTAAATTAAATGCAGGGGTGAGTGCTGTTAGAGTTTGGACAGCACTAGATTCCATTCCTCTCTGTGTTTGCTGTTAGCTACCTTTTTGTTTCAAATACAGTCACAAGTATATTATTATTTAAAATGATCTTTGGAATATTGTTCCTCATTGTTATAGATACTTTTGCCTGTATTTTCTCTCATTTATTGAAATTGTACCAAGCTGCAACCACGGGTATGCCATGTGCATTGTAGTCAGTTTGAAAAGTGGGCCTGGTATAGTTTTTCCAACAATATTTCACCTCTACTTCAAAAATGTAGCTAAACTGGCTAAAAGAAAATGGAAAGAAAGAAAGAAAAAAAAAATCAGTGAACTGGAAGTATTTTTTCCTGACAGGTTAAATTTCATTGACAGTATATTCTAGGTAAGAAGAACCTAAGAGAGAAAATATAACACACGCACACCCCCAAGGGATGGTGTGCTTAATTTCTAAAGCTACTCAATTTAAAATTATTAAACAACTACCAAAGTGCTATTGGCTGCAAAATTAAATCTCCCAGTTTATACTCAGAGGCTATTTCTTCTCTTCTCACCTTGTTTAATAGTTAGCACGAAGCTTCACTGGTCTTTTAAAAAGCTTGTATTTGAGTTGCTGTGATGGGAATGTGGTGTTCCTTCTGCTAAAGTATGCCACATATGTTTGCCCATGTTGATTATATATCAATCCTTCTCTCTAGTGTCTGTAGGTACCTGCCTGGAAAAATTTGCCTCCAAAGGGCTGTCAAATCACTTGATAAATGGTGAAAACCAGTTTATGTCCACTTCATGATCTTCATAGCTGAAGAGTGCTTTAGAGAGAAAGGCTGCATTTTTTTTTGTTGTTGTTTTTGTGGAAATAGGGAACATGTTGCATGTTTAAGGCAGTAGAGGGAGGGAAATCATGGAAGATAGGGAAGTGACAGATTGGGGCAAAGCCCAGTGGTCAAAAGCATCTCCCTAAGCAGTTTAGCTAAGGCATATCTTGACTGAATACACAAAGCAAGAACCGGTCCCTGTTAGCACTGGTCTGCATGGTGTGGATTCTTGAATTACATGCTATGGTCACAGCAATATCTCTGCCCAGCTTTCCATTTTGGCTGGGGTTCTCACCACTCCTGCCCTGACTGTATGAGAAGTGAACAGGACACTGGGGGTATCATGTCCTAATTATCAGTACTTTGTTGATTTGAGCTCAGATTTTTCTCAGCCTAAATTGTAGCTAAGTTCCAACATGAATGGCTGTTCTCATCACCTAGCTCTGAGTCTTCAGAGATGTCTGGGCACTAGGAAATTCAAGCCTCAAAGGTTTAAGAGGAATGTAGGATGGATTATCTGGGTTTCCTCTGAGTTTGCACTTCAAAATGAAATTAAAAATGGAAAACATGCTTCTTTCCCTTTCATACTTGTTGTTATGATTTTTAAAATAGGAGCACCTATTAGGAAAAGGCTCTATTATGCCAGACAGTGACATTAAGTGGGCAAATTGACCAGGAGGAACTAAATGTTTCTAACAAAAAGGAGAGCTAAGGCAGTAAATATATTGCACTATATTCATGGTTTGCTCTGCTCACTGACAGTGTTACTCAGATCTCTTGAGTTTCAGTTTTGTACAGCGAACACATGACTTTGCCATCCTGTCAGTTCTCTTTAGCACAGCAAGGGGCTACATCTTTGAAATATTAGTGTGTAAACTGATAATTCATGTCTTTATTGTGTGTTGATAAACCTAGTAAAAGGTTCTGTTTGAAGCTTTCATCTTTTTCTTCATTTGATGCTCATTGATGATGTGAAAAGATAGCTACTGTTATTTTATCACAGTGCTAACATTTGCATTTCTGTTATTATAACACTTCCTGTCAGTATTTATAGGTTTGAATTTGTGAGGTTTTATAAGTTGGACATAAAATAGTCGGTTCTTACTGAAATTTGGGAAAGAAATTCTTCAGCCTTGAATGATTTGAAACCTGTGTACATTGGAAAACAACAACAACGAAGCCAAAACATGTCACAACCCCATATTGTCTTTAATTGAAAATAATAATCAAGCCATATGGAGAAATTTCTGATTCGATTTCTGTGTAGCTTAGAAGGAAAAAGGTAAAGTTGTTAATAAAGGCCCATTTCTAGTGGCTTTAAGAAAATCAGCTCAGTGATGAATCTTCCTGAAAGTGAAATGACTACACAAAGTTTGACTATTTTTCAGTATCAGTTAGTTACAATAACAATAGAAGAAAAAAATTTCTTGCTTTAATTCAGTCATATCAATGAATTATATTCCCTCAGTCGCACTTGCTGGTACAAACAAAAATGTGGTTATATGGCTGAATGTCAGTAGAATATTATTTGTGGTCACATCTCAAGTAATAATTAGGCAGCCTTCAGCTTTTTTGTACTTGCATGCTATTATATATAACTTATGAGGCTAGGTGAATAGTAGTTTCATAGGTGACAAAACTGGGTCCTTAAGTTTCTTATTTGCTTCTTTAATAGAAAGGTAATTTTTTAAATAGCTTTTTCTTTCATCAAGGTATCTGTCTTCTCAAAAAGTCATGTATGTGTGTTTTTTTTCTTTTTTTTTCTAATTTGGACATAGTACTTAAAAAAAAAAAAGTTTGATAGGCACAGCTCTTTCTCTGCCATGTGTCCAGATTCCTAGTGTATAATGTGGGGATAAATCTAAACATCAGGGAGTTTCAACTGCTGGCTAATTCCTGCTTTTCATGAACTCTGATCTCATTCTTTTTTTAGTAATTGCTTCTCCTCTAAAGCAGAGCTAAATCTTGGCTTTTGGAAAATTCAGCACAATTGATACTCTTGGTTTTCCTGCCAGCAAGATTTAAGCACTGTTTTCAGTGGGATCTGATCTACGTCTTTACATATAAACCCAACTCTATGCACAAGTTTTTGCTTGCCCTGCATCCAGACTGCTTGACTGCACTCCACATAGGTCCCGGGATCTGTGTAAGTCCTGGAACACTGTAAGGAGAAAAGTGATGTCTATCCTATCCTTTTTCAAGGGCACACCCAATACCCCTAATTACAGTGTAGGTGAAATGACTATGCTCATTGTGTTTGCCATATCAAATTAATAGCGACATCATCGTTTATATGAGGCTGACAATTTTTCCTTGTGCAGTCTAAATTCTTATGCAGCAAGGGCTGATGTGATATGAATAATACTGAAGTTTGGCCTTAGAATACTGTGGACAGGCCACACTTAAGCAACAGCATCATGAAAACATGGATATGTGGGCATGGGGTGTGTAGCAATTTGTGCTTTAGCTGGCTTTGCAGCCCACAACCCGACAATCAGTACAGACAAAACAATGAATTTGTGGAATTGAAAGGAACATTTTTGCTAATTGAGCCTGTTCTTGAGTCTGAGGAAAAGATTATACTGAAAAATGGTCAGTCTGGAAAGATCAACAAGAGCTGCATGCTGGCTCGTCATGTGGGGAACATGGAGAAAAGAATGGCAAGACATCTCCAATCTTTTAACCCTCCCCAATGTTTTTATTGCTTTAACAGGCTGATGCTTTGACTTTCTGTTTCCAGGAAGAAAGAAACTGAGAGCTTATTGATTATATTTATTGTAACACTAACTAGTAATCAGTTCAGTCAAGGCACTCCTAGCCCAGTAGCAGTTTTGGCTAGGGCAGCTAATATGCTTAAGGCAATGCACTAGCAAAGGGAACCCTTCTACACTTCATTACAAAAAAAGCTTATTTGGCTTCAAAAGGAGAAAAATTATCAGAAGAAAATATATAACTTATTTGAGAGAAGAGACTAAGGCTAATTAAGAAAGCTTATAGCTTGGGTGAATCAATTTTGGAAAGATTTGGCTGCAATGCTACCATAGATTATATTTGTAAATACCTGAAGAAAACTGGCTTCGATTGTCAATAAATTTGAAGTGTTTTTTGTCAGCTTTGTGAGCTCTAGGTGTTCATAATGCAAGTGATAGCAGGAGGACCAAAGAAAGACATGGATTGTTTAAAATGAGCATTGGAGAACAAGTCAATGAAAAACTTTGTATACGAAAAATACATAAATAAGTTTTATTCTTGCAGGGTATAGGATAATAAAAAGCTTGTTGGCCGAAGTTAGGCATCTAAATGTAGTTGAATGTTTTTTAGAATTGAATTCCATACTCTTGCATATTTTTAGTTGCCAGTGCCGATACTAAGAGTCTCAAGTGTCCAGCATTTCTGAAAATCAGTTCTTATATTGAGATCTATACCTGGCTTAAACCTGTCTTCTGAGTCACTTGGATTTTGAGAATGTTGGCCTAAAATTTGTTGAATTTGCACTTTCATTAAAACAGAATAAAATATTTAGTAGCAATTATTATCTACTGGCCAAGACAAAGAAAACACTCATTTTCACGCATAGTCCTTCCACTCTTATTTTTAATATTCACTAGAAGTTGCTGCAGATACCTAATCTGAAACAAAGGTAAGCAGTGCCATCTCAAGAAAGTGCTTTAGACATGTAGTGCTTTACACAAATGGAGTCACATCATGGGGTGATGCAAGACAGAACATCATATGCTAAAGAAATTATAGCTTTGAAGCAGGGCACTTGAGCATATTACTGACAATGTTCATTTATTTCTGAACTAGCAAAAGCTGCAAAATCTCTAGTGCCTGGAAGGGGGGAGGGGGAAAAAAAAAATCCCCATTTTGGGACCATCTCCCCTCTGCAGTTATTTTTTTGAACCTAAATACACACTAGGAAAGGAATTGGAGTGTGGGCATGCAGACTGCAAGTTCTAACCAATAGTCATGAGGACTTAACCTCATTGTCCTGTGGTTTAAAGTGGGGTAAAAAAAATAAATTCTGGCTGTTAAGCAAGCAGAGGAAAAAAAAAGACAAGGAAAATAACCCTTAAAAAAATTTATCCTGGCAGCGGAAATTTGAAGTAGGAATGTGTGTTATTGCAGAAGGTAATTGAAAAAAAAATCTGATACTGGTGTCCTAAAAATTAAAGACCTCAACTTTCACCTGAATATTTCATGATGGGAAGAGATGACAATGCACCTGTGTGTGTGTGCTCATGCATGTGTGTGTAAATATAAATTAGATTCACCAAACTTCATTATACGGTATATGCAATTGTGATGGTGCTGCACACAAATTCTGCAGATTCAGTTCTTTGGGACATTCCTGCTTAATGATGACAAGAACTCAAGTTCCATATTGTCACTTACTGACTAGGCTGGGTTTCCAAAAGACCTTCATGATGTCTACACACTAATTGCAGTATAGTAATGAAAGGTCTTACGAGTGGATGAAAATCATGAACCATAATTTGTCACTGCAGGTGATCCAGTACCTTGGTGAGGAATTTAAGGCACCCAGGCTAGAAAATTGCACCCCTAGCTGAAAATGAGGAATTAGAGTTCAAAAGGAATCTTATTTTGCTTTATGCAAGCTGTTTAGGGGTGATCCAGGATAAAATCAGACCTTAGGCTGGTAGAAAGTCTGAACTTGTAGATCCTCATTCTCAGATATGACACAGAGGATAGGTCTTGCAAGTTAGAGATATCCTGACTCATATTTCTCATTAGCTTGAAGAATTCACTGCTGTCAAAATGGTTATTCAGCTACTGTGAGCTGCTGTTCTGATGCTGTTTCTTCTGCTTGTAAGGATTATATGGGTTTTGAGCAAAACTATTCTTCAGTATAACTGTGCTGACATCAGTCAGATATGCGTCAGGCCAGTAACTAAAACAGAGTGTGAAACAGTTGAGAAGGACAGTTCCAGTGCCTAAAATCTGCATTTGAAAGTTTTTTTTTTTTGGTGTGTTTTGGTTATTGTTTGTGTGTTTGTGAATCACTATACAGCAGTAGAGGTTGGTGAAGGGTTTTTTATGTACTGGAGTCATGTCTGGTTTATTGAGTTACTCATCAAGGGACAAGCCTCAGTTCTGCATAAAATAGGACATACCTTAGCAGGAAGGCTAGCTTTAGGTGGGGGACTGAGAATGAGCCAGGGATCCCGTATTACAGCCTCACAAAGCATAGCCTAAGAATTACTTCTGTAAGGCACAGTAGCTATCCTAATAACTCATGTGAAGCCAGGTCAAAGGTATGAGTAACACATTAGATTCTATGCAGCCAGAAGATCCACATGAAAGAGTATAACAAAGATACAGTAATTCTTCACTGGTACACTCTTGCAGCTTCTTGTATCATACGGTGTTTTTTAACACTTGTTATTTCTGCCAGTAATTTATCTAAATCTTTCTTGAAAACTGTTGACATCAACAATGTTATGAAGTGAGGCCTTCCATAATTTAAAGATGTTGGGTGAACAAATATCTTTTTTAAAAAAAAACCACACCAACAAACCCAACCCCAAACCAACCCCAAAACGCTTCATTTGATATTCCATAATTCTTTTACTGGCAGATATGGTGACAATTGCTCACTATTCTCCCTCTTCTTCATTTTATAGGTGGTCTTGATATATGTGAATTGACTGCAACATTTGGAGTTTTGTCTCTGGCTGGAAAGTGGTGTTCAGTACAATAGGCTGTAACTTTAGACTGCATTAGCCACCCTATACCACCTTCCAGCCTGAACATTCCCTTAATCTTACCAAGACTAGGAGTGCCTGGTACCAGATATTTTTGTTTTCTATACAGGGGAAGTGAATTGCCTGTACTTTGCATCTCGCTGTGCGCATGGGGAGATGCCATACTGCACGCTAATCTCCTCACAGGACAAGTTGTAGACACTTAACTGCAAATCTATATTCTGTGGTCAACAGGGCTCTGAAATCTAAGAGATGGCCAGTATTTAAGGAAAAATGGTCAATATTAAAGGAATAATTGGAAATTTTTTTTCTTCTGTATGCCAAACTATGGGCAGTCTTTTTTGGTTGCTAGAATAAACGGGGTGAGTGTTCAATGTGGAACTTCTTGTGTTCAAACAAATAATGCAGTAGGATTTTGAAAGGATTTAAGAATTCTTTGATCAGTAACAGGTACAATTACTCAAGATTAAAAATCAAGCCCCAGTGATCTTGGGCTGAAGTCAGGAGTGGGATTTTTAACATAACAAAGGACAACTTGCTAGCTGTTTCAAGGAGGAAGGATTTATCACCTACTGAAATATTTGGTGCTTCTGGCTGCTAAGTGTAAACACTAAGATTTGCCAGAATAACATCCTAATCCAGGATGGATACTTCCAGCTGCCAGACTGGCTCTGAGTACTTGGAGCAGCCTGGCTGGATGCCACAGTTTGAGCTATCCATTCTCCTGTGTCATCTGGCATTGTGTTGCTTTGCCTCCATTGCAAAGCAACAAAACAGTATTACATTCTATTTTGACAAGAGAAACTTAATGGAAATGACTGATAATTATGTTGCTTTGCCTGTTAGTGGGAGAAAGCAACAGGTAAGTCATCATTTATTTCCAGTAAAACAGTATCAGTTTTAACTGTCTTTTTAGCAAATGTACACTGATGCATCTAGATTTTATTAGTTAAAATATCAAAGCCATTTTTCACTGGTGTATCTGCAACACTTTTCAAAATGTAGCATTGCAGAATGTTGTTGTTATTGCTTTGCAAAAAGATTCATGATTTTATAGATGGAGAACTGAGACACAGACTTTCTGGACCACACTGGCCAAGAGTTCCCTGCAGTGTCCGCATCAGTCTGGTTTCAAGATGCACATCTTCTCATTTCCACTCCACACTTTGATTTCCCAGCAAGGTGAAATGGCTTACTCACCATCAACAGAACAAGCTGATAGCAGAGCCAAGCACAGACCCCAAAGCCCTGATTAAAGCCATTTTTCACCTTGCTGCAATGTCAATGCAAAGCACAGAACTGCAGCTGAACAGAATAGCCTCCCTCCGCTCCATCAGAGTTCTTGCTTATTTGCTGGCTCCTTGCATAATTTTCTCTGTGGTGTTTTCTGTCAGCTCTCCATGCAAACTTTGATCTCTTTGGGCTTCCTTGTATGCGTTCTTTTAGTGATTCACAATAACTGTAACGTGTTATGGCAGTGTATGAAAGGCTCATGCCTATCATTATGGATACTAGCTAAAGTGCACATACATAGTCTTGGCCCCAAGAAGATATATGCTTAAGAAATGTGATGTGTATGTGGATTACCTTTTATTTCTCCCTCTTCGTGATCTATGACCTTTTCCTAACATGTAGTAATCCCTCCCAGTAAATCACCTCACAACCTACCAGAAACAAAGAAGAAAAACCTGTCTCACAGGCTGCTTGATAAAGCCAAACTTATAAATTAACAACCCAGTATTTTCTCGATAAACGTGGCCTCTTTTTAATCTGGTAATATCCAATTACATTGTGATTTTTATCAAAAAGTCATTGAGATACCTTTAAGAAAGTAACATTTCCTTAAATTGTTGATGTCTCTCTTAATGTCTTTTCTTTTGTAGATTAGCTGTAAGCAATTACTTCCTAGTTTTTTCCAGTACCCAAAGTTTGATCTTGTAGTTGTTTTGGTGACTGGTTGTTCAGCTCCGATACTGGTTGATGTGTGGGTGAATTGCTCCTACCCTTTGCCACGTTTGTAGTAAAACCAACACACAAGGCAGAGAGCTATGAGCTATTGCCAAATGTGACTCTGGCAGAAGAGGAAAGCGTTGACCTGTGTTGACAGACCACTTGGGTTCGTTAACCTTTGTTGTGGCACAACGATACAGCAGTGGGTCCTAAGCAGGTATTGCCGTGCAGGTGGTGCACTTTGCTGTGTGGATGCTTTGGCGCTAACTCAAGTGTTCTTGTGTGACATAATCCTGCCCAAGGTCATACAGACATGTGAGGGAACAAGGGATTTGGGGAATGCACTGATAGCAAGTTAAAGCAGTAATTCTAAATAAGAAGTTTTTTCCTTTCCATTTATGTGTTGTCTGTTTTGATCAGGAGCTCCTTAAGGCTGGAGAATGCCTTTGATATGTTTCTACAGTATCTTGTACAATAAGACTCATCCTCTGTTAGAACCTGTAGAAAGTACCAGGATATAAATAGCAATACAAAATGCTCCACAGGACAAAGAAGTTCATATTAGGAGAAAGGCAAAACAAATTGTTTAGCCAACAAAAAACTGAAAAACGAAGCCAGGTGCAGTTGTCCATGCTAGTAGTATCCACTACTGTGCTTACTAGCAAGATTATGTAAGACTATAGTGCCTCCGCATGACAGACAGATGTACTTACATGTGCACCCACGCACAGACTGTGTGTTTGTTTGGGGCAGAGTTGGAGAGTGCTTATTACAGAGCAAATAAGTTCCCCTCCTCTCTATTCAGTAGCTGAGCTGAAGTAGGTGATAATATAGCCTATTCTGTTTCTAATCGTTATTTGTTGTGTTCAGATTGTGAGCTGCAGGAAAGTTCCTGCCCTTCAAAATTTGCAATTAAAATAGCTTAGATCTGGAGACAGTTGGATACCACAACAGTCTGTGAGAAGATAATTTTTCCCATCATTGAGATGATTATTTTGTTGCATACTAAGAAAATAACACCTAGATTTTTTTGTTTCCATTAGTTAATCGCACTCTGCAAAGATCGATGTAATTTACAGGGTCTTGGAGAAAGACAGTGGCTTTTGCAGTGTTACTTAGCTAAAGGGTTGGAGCAAAGAATAGAACTCCAGTCTCCTGCGTACCATCCCACTGCTCTGTTCACCGGGCAAAACTCCTGTCTGGTGGGTGCGGAATGGCACAGATAATAAGATGACATATTAGAAATGCCCATTCAGGGGTCAGTCTTGGTCTTTATGATTCAGTGACAAAGGACAAGCTGGATACCTCTCTCTTCTGCAGTGAATGTGGGGGTGAGTGGACCTTTCTTCTGGTTATTGCCAGAAGCTCCCATTGCTATTTGGCATACTTCATCCTTGTCATTATTCAGTGGCTGGCAAATGGACTGCTGACTTCTGGACTGACCTAGTAGGCTTTATGTTTTATTGATGTCCTACAGTTTTCATGACTTCAGAATTATCCATTTGCTTTAATTAGTTGAACCTGAGTTCACAAACTCAGACACCTTTTAAAGCATTTGGCAAGCTGCATGAATGTGTCACAAAGTCTCTGAAGTGCACAATGTAATCCATGTTGAAAACACAGGGAAGTTTTGTAGATACCTTTTTAAATCTTGAATATCGAGGAAAAAAATAAATGAGAAAAAATATGCCTAGTCCTCTGCTGAGCATCCCAAAAAGAAACTCGGGGTGAGCTCTCCCAGGTGCTTAGTGTAGACCTAATGCAGTTTTCATTGATTTAAATCACAATGGAAATAGTCCAGGTGTCAAAAATCTCTTCCCAACTAAGTTTCTTGGTGTCTTGTCCAAAGTGTGCACAGTAATGTCTCTGATTTCACCTGTTTGTGCAGCACACTGACCTCATTGGAACAGGTAATGGTCATACAATCAAAAGCAAACGAGTTCATACGGCATAACTACAAGTTGTCTGCCCACTCAGCCTGTATGGTGATGTGGTCACCATGGATGTGCTCTTAGTTGTCTCACAAGGGTGGTGTAAGCAATTCCATACAGCTTTATAACTGGAGGAAGCTAACAAGAAGCATTTGGTCATATGTATTGAAACTGATGGATGACAACCTAGTAAGTCATAGTAACTTGTAGACTTTGAATCATTTACTGTATTCCCATTGACATAGTGAATGAGTACTGAGTAAGGACTGAGTCGTGTTTGGGTATCATACTGCAGGGGCTCTGTTTCAGTACTTACCTGCCCTTATCACCAGTGCAGTACGAAAGTGTGATGTTGACATATGGGCAACCTGTTCAACTTGCAGCTGGTGCCCCAAGTATAATTTTAAGTCTACCAGACATTCCATTGTGTTTTTAATTGCCTGTAGGATGTTTGCAATCCAATTGCTTCCCAGTGTCAGTTCCCCAACAGCTAACAGCCATTAAGGAAAATAACCATCATCCATGAGCTTTGTGGATTTTGCCTCTGGTATCACTGTGCTAAATCAACACTGTGGTAACTGAGCACTAAAAGTGTAGGTACAAATCTCTTGAGGCTTTATGGAAATACAGTGACAAAAATAAAAGGTCGTGATCAAAAGACCAGAATAATTGCTGTCATATAGAATTTAAAATATTTAAGATTTACTTAATGAATATTTCAATATATTAAAGCCTTTGATATTGAAGTGGTTGTGCTTAGCAGAAACTATTCCAGGGCTGGTATCTCAATTTCAGGTCAGCCTGGCTCCAGACTATTAATTTGCACTCTGGATAACTGCATCTGTTTCATTCCCTGGTGATCGTGACAGCTCTCATCCTTTTAGCTGTCCTGTAAACTACTTGGTTCTGTTTGCTCAACTCAGTTGCTGACTTGTTCAGATCTTAATGATACAAAACGGGCACAGTGAAAAGAAGCAGCTGATTGCATGTAGAGTTTGGAGCAGAGTCAGAGTAAGCTCTGCAAGGGGAAATCCCCAGCTAAGGCAGCTGCTCTTCCAGCCTTGGGAGAAGATGGTGGCTGTACTGCAGATGTTAGATTGCTTGTGTTATTGTATACCCTGAAATTCATTAATGCAAATTGGGACTGGAAGTCCATCTTCAAGATAGGAAGCAAGCAGTTAGCTCAATTTTATGACTGCATGAGTAAATAATGTGTCGCTCATTCTTATTAAAGACTCAGTAGAGGGGACAGTTTTTAAAAACTGTTGTTAATGTGATGGGAACTGGAAGAATCCTAGAACCCCTGCACCAAATTGTGTCTTGTATTGCTTGGGTGCCTGGTTTTTGAAGAGAATGGAATTGCAGACGGAACCAGCTGGAAAGGAATATGGACCACTGGAGGCTGTGCTTTCACAGTCCGTCTCTTGTACGGAGATGTAGTGAGCAAGTGGGGGAACCTGACTTCCCTGCTACTCTGTTTTCTGACTGTTTCTGTGGCAACAGGTGTCAGTCTGCTGAAAATGGAGTAAATGAGAGTTTGGAGACAATTATTGTTTTAAATCACTTTTTTGCAGTCTGACAACCATTCCTGTGGTGAAAGCAGCAGGTAACAGAGCAGTCAGGTTCCCAGTTGTCAGGTTCACATCCAGCTACGTAGTGACAGCTGAAAAATCTCATTTTGTTAAGAGCACCCCCAGGCTTGCAGATCTGAGAAATGGGAAATGGTTTTAAACTGATTATTAGACAAAAAAAATTATGCCTGCCTCTAGGACAGTATAGAAGTGGAATGTTAAGGAAAAAAAGGTATTTTAATACTCCAAGAAACCCTTGGATCTCCTGGAGAGAGCAGAGCTGGTCTTCACATAAATACTTACAACTTCGTATAACCGTATGTTCAGCTCTTGTAAAACTAACTGTAAGATTTAAAATCTGCTCACCCTTGAGCTTTAAAAGATAAGCACTTAATGCCAGTTTTTCCTGTTATATCTTGGTGAGTCTGTAGGGAGTGGGAGAAGGAGAAAAAGTTGTTTGGTTTTTTTTTTAAAGTGTGATGTGGCAAAGGGAATCTATCATAGTATCTAGCTCAAATTTACATAAAAAGGGAATAAAGGCAACACTTCCAAATGTTTAGGAAAGGATTTTGCAGTATTTATCTATGTTTGTAGCTCCTATTTCTGCAAAAATGGATTCCAACTAAACATTTGCTTTACCTGTGGACCAAAATCTCTACTGCTTCTTTTTTGTTTCTAACGTAACCATTGCTCCTCATCTTGTTTGCCTTTCAGGACCTGGTCCACACAAAGAAAACTGAGATGTATCATTAATTTGTTCATAAAGAGTTGTTGTTTTTAGAAATTGTAATAACATTTTGAAAAGTGAGGACATCTTACAAAATAACACTAGGTTTCTTTTCACTGCTGAATTTTGCAGTGTGATTCAGGAGCTTATGTCCTACGGCAAACCAACCCGAGTTGGATTCCAAACTCATTAGGTGCAGTATCTACTTGCCAGATATTTCACTCTCATTCAAATCCTTCTTTAAAATCCACATCTGTCAGAAAGCTTTAGAAGAGGTAAGCTAATTAAAATGTTACAGTGAAATAATTTTTCTCAAACTGCCTATGATTTTAGAGGCAGGAAAATCTTGTCAATAAGACACTTCAGTGTCTTAAGTTCAACTGCTATCACTTCAGCGTTGAGTTCTTGAATACAGAGTTCACAAGTCTTACGCGCCTTGTGAGATGCCATTTGTGGTAGGCCATTTGTGGGCAAGATATGATCAGCAGTGCTAATTAGTAAAAATTTTGGTAGCATTTCAAATGTGATTTTTCTCTTTATTAATGTTAACTAATATCAGTCTTATGCTGTACGTAGCTCTCCGTCACTTTTTGTACTAATTTACTACATAAGGATCAGTGCTTCTATTTTTCTGACAGCTCTTAATCTGCAATTTTACATGTGAATCTAGTTTGCTCTCCATTTTCTCTTCTTTGATCTTTGCTCTGTTTTGCAATTTAAAAGTTTTCATTCCCCTAGATAATGTGCAGTGTTATTGTTTTACTCAGGAGATATTCAGAATTCTTTTTATAGGCCCCAGAACAACTCTGCAGCATGAATCTGATGACTCTGAGGAAATGCCAAACCTCAGGTTTGCATATCATAGGATTCCCTCAATTTTGTATCCCTAATATCTCATGTTCGCAATGCAACAACATTTTTGCAAATAGTAAAGTTAAAATGCAGAAGTCAAATGAAATAATTGCCATTCTGAAAACACCTCCCACCAAGAGTCAGCCTTAGCTCAGTGGAGCAGCTTCTCGGGTTGTCTTAAATCCATTGCTTAAAATTGCTAAAAACAAACATAAAGGCATTTGTGGAAATAAGTGAGTTTGATCTTTTAAGTTAAAACTCAGTAAATTAACAGTGGGCAGGCTGATCTGCATTTGGAGAAGCCTACAGCCATTTGGACATCTGTCTGAAATTAGCAAACCTTGAATCCCCATATATTTCCCCAACTGGATCATGGTAATGAGTGTGTTTATTGGACACTGGCAGAATTTCAAGGTAGTGACTTAATGGATGACTTCAGTGCTGGGTTAGTCTTGAGACCTGATGCTTCCCTGGAAACTCTGCAAGGGAAAGGAAGAATTTCCTCTGCAGAAAGGAAGAATTTGAAACCAGAATGTTTTAGTGGAACTGTAAAGCTGTTCCTTTCCTGGCTCTAATAATTGTATTTTGAGAGTGAAGGAAATTGTCACAGAGGTTGTAGAAACCTGAGAGAATAAATTTATCATTGAAGGACTAATTAAAAAGTTCTATCAAGTGCATTGAAAACTCTTACCTGGATGTGTATTAGGAGTAAGATGGGGAGCCCATTATTTTTCACTTCCTTCTTCCAGCTGCCCTGATGGAATTTCTAACAGCAGAGGCTTGAGTGTTCGAATCACAGGATTTTGGAAAATGCACACAAATCTGCTTATGGGTTTTGTTAAGGTGGCCTTTAGATCATGTAACTGAGCTTGTTGGTGTTCACACTGTAAACTTTGTCTTGATATGAAGGAACAAATATGTTAGAGATTCTTTCATAAGTGGCACTGTGTATTTCAAGAGGTGTTGGCTTGCCTTTCACAGTATTCTGAAATGAGGCTTTTTAGTAATTTTTTTTTGTATATTTAATACAAATACAAATAGAAGTCTGATCTTGTTGATGTAATACTCAGGACAGGTGGTTTCACAAGTGAGTGACTAAGATAAGAATTTAAGATTTAGAAAACAGTCTATAGATCTCTTGTTGTCTGTTTGCTTAAAGGACTCTTTAAGTAGCATTTTGTTATAATAAGTATTTGGTCAATATACTGGAGCACTGATTGTTTTGTAGCACTTAGGAGGATGTTATGAAGGGTGGCCACTTTTTCACCTGTCACTTTAGGCATCTGGTATTAGAAAAGGAATAGTACAAGGTAGCTTTCTTTTCAGTGTGAGTGATACAGCTACATACTTGTTTTCATTTTGGTTTTGGGACTCTTTTTATGATAGGTAGTATTAGTGTGCCATAGTTTCTTTCAGCTAGTAGAACTGTTGTTAATAGAGGACAGAATCATGGAAAAATGAAAGCAAATTGTAGATAAAAAGAACATTAGACTTAACTTTCTCTCCTGGCTATTCAGGCTTGATGTTAGCTATGTCTTGTACAAGGGTTTCAAGTGGATGATACTCTGGTTTTACAAATTAATTTTATGAAGTGTAGGATATTTCTGTAATAGCACTACTATAAGACAACAATGTTGCACTTAACAGACTCTTATAATAAACACCTTTATTTTTGTTGTGAACACTATTCTATATATTATACTTCTTCTTTGCACTGCTTTCTTTACTCTTTTTGCTTTAGTAATCCCAAACTTCGTAGAAGTCATCGGGAAGCTCTTTTGTGAAAAGTAAAAATAATAATAATAAAAAAATATATATAAAAACCCCCTTTTGAAGAGGTTTCCTAAACTATAACAGTAATAGCTTCTAGAACAAACACTGTGTAGATGATGAAAGGAACTGATTAATATCTTTGAATACTTGAAGTGAGGACTGATAGCCAAGAGCTGACAGAGTGATTTAAAAATGAAAATGAAGCTATAATGTATTCAAAGAGGTGAAATGGATATTACTCGGGGGAGAAGGAGGGTGTTGTGTGGTATGATGTATTAATTTTTACTTCCAAATTAAAAAAAAAAAAATAAAAAATCGCAGCCAATTATCACCCAGTTGCTCCAGGCTGGATTTCCAGCATGATACACAAAAATGGCAATCACACAATATTATATACTCTTAGAAAAACAGCACTAATCAAAGATCACTTCTGCAATTGCCTTCAAGCTCTGACTGGCCAGATCAGAGTCCAACATCCACTAGGAAGGGGCGGGGGGGGGAGGGAGGAGTGGATTTATGCATTAGCACAGTCAAAAAAAGATACAAAGAAATAGAGACTTGATTCCTAAACCAAAGTTGTAAACTGCACTTTGTATCACAGCTTACAAAGGGAGGTGTGTTATCTGCATGTTGGGTATAAAAAAATCTGGAATTTTCTTTATGGAACCAAAGGGAAATGGCCTGCCCAGTAAGGCACTGGGGGGAAGCCAAGGTCAGGGAATGAAAAGCCACACCTGGTAATCTTCCTGAGAGGTATAATCTAACTGGAAAATACTTGTCTGTTCTTTGGAAGCACAGTTTTCATAAATGTTTTCCAAGTCATAAACAAAGTTTTCAGTGGAAATCTGTTAATTTTCTACCATGTTGCCTGGGTGGTTACTCAGGAGTCAGAGCGTCTATGAGCTCCTGTTCCAGTCATGTTTTGCCATGTAAATGATTCCAGAGCCAGTTGCTCCTTGCTTTTGGCCAGATAGCATGAGCTGCTGCTGGTCCTTACCACTTGGGGAATCAGTTGGGCCACGCCATGGGAAGGTGTGGGAGTTTCTGTTTCAAAGGAAGTCCTTGTGGGATGACTGTGCTAGACCAGAGGTGCAGAAAAAAATACAGAAAAGGAACATCTCTTAGTGCATTACCTGTGGATGTTGTTCTTTATATGTTGCTGTTGTCCCTTACCAAATCATTAACTACAGAATGCTAATGGTATGTGAGCTGGAGTTATTCAGCCCTAGAACTAGTGAGAGTCTCTCCCATTCCTATGATTTTATGAAGTTTGAATACAGAGAAGAAAAGACTGAAGTTCCAGGTACTGGGACACTAGAGAAAGTAGGGATTTTGTTTGCACAACAGCTGAGAAGACCAGGCTAAATGGAATTGTAGCTATAAGTGAGAATTGTCACAATTAAGAGCTGTTGACTGTCGAATGGACTTTTGAGGTACCTGGTCTTGGTATGAAGTGAGGTGTGCCACAGGCTCTGTATTGGAAACCACTTGCATTCCCCACCTGGGCTTTGGAGTCATTTTGGGCAATCCTACACCAACAGTCTGTTCCTCTTTTTGACACAGTACAGAAGTGTGGAAACTTGCCTGGGAGCTTACCATCTTCATCATGACAAGTTCCTTAGAATAAAATTGTAAGAAAGTAGGCAGCTGAAATTTAGTACTGAAGAGATGGTACTCAAGGGAAGAGTGACTACAGCGTTCGTGCTTATAGAGGGTAGAAATGTCTCTTCCTTTGCCCTGATGCTGTGTTCAGACACTCGTGGTTTTTTCCCCACAGTTGATTATATACAGCATAGGAAGAGGTCAATTGTATTGCACAGGCATCATTTTGATTTATATAGAGAGAGTAAACAAAAATGGATGCTTAACATATCAGTCAACAAAACACACGCTAAAAAAAGCTCATTGCAGTGAAACAGATACCGGTCTCTGATTTGGCATAAGAGAAACAGTATGGCAATGTCTAGCACAACAGTTGCCCCAGTGTAAAACATGCTTGTGCTGGTCCTGGGTCACTTCCACTACAGTAAATATGTTTATTAAATATCATAATATTATACACAGTAGGAACCATGATATATTCATAGGAGGTCAAAGAATTTATCATCTAAACCAAAGACCATATATTTTTGTAAATACTGAGAAACTTGCGGCATATACTATGCTTTAGTACAGCAGCCGTACGCTGTGTAAAAAAACAGGTATATTTTTTTTTACTGGTGCACTTAGTGCTTGTAGCACTAAGAAATTACCCTGACTAGTTGCACTGTAAAGAGAAATTCTGTTGTTAATATGATGTTATCACAGTTCATATTATTCCACTTTCCCCAACTTTCTCTTTGTTCCCAAGATATAGCAGCTGATGTCTATCGAAAATTCTCCATGAAGCATGGTAAATGATATTCTGCTACTTGTACTACTCTACACCAGTAATTTTATAATCTGCATGCATATTCATATATAGATGTGATAAAGTGCACACTTGTGGAACTAGGAGAGCAGGATTTGATTTGTTTTATTGAGGACAGTAGATTGGACTGTTTTCACCAGGCCTTCTAAATCAGTTAAACTTTGGAAAATGGACTTGTTTTCTTCTGGCTGGTCCAGAATATCCAATTAACATCTCAGTGACTTAAGTGCATGTTACAATAATCCATCTCCTGGAGCTGCCTTAACTGTTCATAGAAAAATAAGTTTGTGCCATAAAATGTATTTTTGGGCTGGAAGAAGATGAGCCTGGCAGTTCAGAATGCTGAACAGATGGTGGTGCAGAGTCCTGGACTGCAAATTCAGCTGTGCTTTGGGGTGCCTGCAGATTAGGCCACCCCTTTGGAATGCTGCAGAGCCAACGAGGATCAATTCAGGCAGGATCCTTTTTATAATAGCTGCTGCTGCATCCTATGTTGAACCACAAAAATAGCAGTTCTAATTTTCATTTTCACATAATAATAGTGCCACAAACTGCTGGATCTGCTTTCTAGCTGTGAATATAGGTAATCAGTTGCTACCTAGCAGCTGTGCTTCTGTGGAAACTTACTGTAAATAATTGTTTTCATTCTTTGGATAAATAGTGTTTGTTGAATAATGCTAAAATATATTAAGGTTTCATGTTGTTAAACTGGAAGCAAACTCCTGTATTTCAATTAATTAACTACAAAATCTACAGCTATGCAGTTCACACAACTGAGGCTTAGCTATTATTTTCCCACCAATGATCACTTCAAATTGCATCTTCCTCAACAGCTGGGCAAGAGCAGAGAGGAGGTTGGTTGTGGACATTATAGTACATTCTTAGCATTAATAAAATTACATTATTTCATGCAACCCATAAGCAAAGATGGAACAAATCTGAGTCAAATATCTTTCAAGAGAATTTTATTCTTACACCCTGCTCATATGATTAAAAAAACATCCATTCAACTGCTTCTGTGGATCAGAACTACAGTATTTGAAAGAAAAAGGCTATTTCTTAGCTTAAAAAGAGTACCATATCCTCTGTACCCACAAAATCTGAGAAGTGGATCAAAATCACTAGTGCTTTTAATAGCAGTCTCACCTTGAAGACAGGAAGTTTAGTCTTTTCTTAACTGTAAGTCACATCCAGTGAGCAATTCCCTAATAAAAAATGATGCTACAGTCTCTGCTATCTCTAGCTAAGGAGTGGGTTTATAATATATATGCCCATATAGAATGTGTAACACTAAATTTAAAGCCTAGTAGGTCAGAAACTCAAAGCTGGAGTTCTATAAGCAAGTGTAACACCATCCTCTCTTTTTACAGTTGTATTTAATACCTTGTATTTAAGGATAATGACTTTCAGAGACAGGTATTTCCTGGCAGTTGCTGACTAGCTGGAGGAGTTGATGCTCTTGGCATTGCCTGAGGTACTTAACCTAGGTGGTCATTAAATGATAGGGATTATCTGATCTGGAAGGAGTTATTGGCATTATAAAGAGTAATGAAAATATGATTCTTATTGAAAATAATAACATTGAATGCTACATCACCATAGGTGTGGGTTTTTGTACATAGTTTTGGATTTTTGCTAGTAATTAAAGAGCATAAACACTAGTAGAAGCTAGATTTGTCTTTACTGGAGTCTATTAAATTTATAATTCTATTTAGGTTAGGTTTTATAGCCTTCAGGTATAACAGTAGTAAACAGAAAAGAAGCTGCATAAGATGGTATCTCCCTATTCAACTAGTCTACTTGCTGTAAATACAGAACTACCACAGTCTTACTCTTCTCCATTTAGGCACATTTTTGTTTTGTTTAGTTTACTCCATTCAGCACTAACAAAGCAGAAGTGTGAAGGGAAACTTAGCTGCATAGAAGCCGAGTTGCCAGAGGTACCGACACCAACAGAATTGTCCTGATTCCAGAGGAGGAACCTCCACATCCAGAGCATGTGAACAGGGGAAGCACAAATTCTGAATCACTGGTGGCAATGAATTTGTAGTTGGGGAAAACATTAAAGGCATTAAACAAGCCTGGAACTAGCGTGATCTAGTGGAGACTTAATCTAAAATTTTTAGTTTTAACTCTAGCATGCGTTAAAAGCAAGCTCTCAGCTCTGATCGCTACTGTGGTTTAGAACAATAAAAAGGTGGATCTGATTTTCGTACTCTGAATTTCATGTAAACCAAAGCATAGGGACTAGGAGGGAGCCTTTCAATTTCCTTCCCTTGACTTTGTGGGCAATATTGAAGAAAAAAAAATTTACAACTGCAGTGAAAGTAGTAGCTTTGTATTAGTGTTTTGTGGTTGAGTCATTTTGTAATATGGTGCGGGTGCTGTAGTCCCCAGTTCTCTTCGTACAGACAGTAGTAGAAGCCTTGAAAATGGATGTCAAAACAGAAGACAAGGGATAGAAAGGGAGAGGTGCAGAGAACTAATTTGATTTGCCGTAGGTTCTGCAGCAATACAGAAACACAACTGAGTTCTGCTCAAGTGCTGTCATTCTCAGTTTAATGAGCTATTCATTAGTCATATTCATGTCTCTCTTTTTCATTGATGGCACATTCCTTACAGTTTTGAGAACTTGCATCTTCGCTGGGGAAAAAAAAGGGGGTTTTAAAATGAATTGCTTTACTCATTAAAACAGACAGAAATGAAGGTTAAAAGAGAATTATGATAAACTCACATCAAATAAATAGGAAAAGACCTTAAATACAAATGTGCCTACTGCAGATCTGTGTGCATAGAGTGCAGTCATGAGGTAAAGCATCATATACATATGCAAATTTTTCATCCTGAGGCTTTTTCTTTGGAGAACAATAGTGTGTATTCATCACTTGAGGTTCATGCACACAGATTTCTTTTGGCTGAACATATAACCTGATGGCTAGGTTGCATCTGTCTATTATCTAGATTACACTGCAGCTTTAGATATGTAATCAGATTTAGAGCTTTACTTAGTTATTTGAGAATACAGTTTGAAAGAAGTGTCATTAGATGTGTGCAATCTGCACAGGTACTGAGGTTTTTATCTTCAAATTTATGACAGGTGATGAAACTCTGACCTCTTGAAGAAGCTTATGTTTCAGGGTGATATTAGCACAAGAAAAAAATGCTGTGAAATATAACATCATGCTGTTCATTTGAAATTCACAGAAAATCTCAGTTTGCACATAAATTATAGATTGAGCCAGGTCTAGGATTATCTGTTTTAATATAAATCTTTCTCAGTTACATCACAATGAGTACAAGAATGCTAAGTAGTACAATTCTTGAAAACACTGTGTGGAGGCAAAGACCTTTGTCAATGTGTGATGCAATTTGTACATTATCCATGTGACATGCTATGCTACTGACAGATTAAGTGATGCTCCATGCTTTCAGTTTTAAAGCAGGTACCAGAATTAGTTTCTTTACTTTCACTCTCCATGTTGCAGTGCCCAAAAATCATCATTGTTCCAGTCCAAGTCTCTCAAATAGAACATTTTAAACTTATTTAGTGTGTGTTTACATAGTGGGAAGGAGTCAGCTTTCTACAACACTTCATAAGCAGATGTAGTGCATCTCAGTCTAAAGAGATTGTGGTATTCTTGGTATTTTGTAAAACATTTTATAAAAAAATCCACTTGACAAAGATAACTGATGAGAATATTAATACAAAAGAACAACAACACTTTTTCTTCACTGACTTATTTGAATGTTGCTACCACTAAGTAGGTGGGGGTGTCACTTGAAAAGCTGCATGTTCTAAACATTATCAATCCTCTAGCTGTATCGGGGCATATTAAAAAGCAAACCCCAAAGCATCCCCATCTGCGTGAAGAAAGATCTGTGGACTTTCTAGCCTCAACACCTTTGGGGAAGCAAAGAGGAGAAATACTGTGCACCACTATGCCAGGCTAAGCATCCCAGCCTGAACACTCCCTTCTGGGGCCACAGGACAATGTTTGTAAAAGTGACAGTCAAGGCTGGGAAAATGAGGAGGAAAGCAATTTTAAATAGGGGTTAGAGAAAAAGTGCAAAATTATTCCAAGAGCTCAGCAAAAGAAGACAGCAGATGAAAAGGTTCTGCATTTAAGTGGCTTATGATTTTCATGGGACCTGACTTACAGTACCTGAGTGCTTAATGCTGGCAGTTCTTCATATTCTGTCATAATTAGTCTGTCACTTGCTCATTTTACTGTTGTTCTCAGCTACTCATTATGTTACTGGCTATAGCTTATTTTCATTCCGTGCTTCATACTTCGTTTCAGTACCATTTTCTCCTGCAGGAAATCTTCCTTCCTGGTTCTTCATTGGCCTTGTGCATTGAGAAGGACCTAGACCTGCAGGTGATACTTTTATCTTAAGCAGAAAGTGGGTCACTGGCTTTTCATAAACCTGGGGATGATGCTTCCTGAGACTGTATCTTCACCTGCTGCTCCTGCATTTTTAAAAACATCAGAAACATCCCAGATCCCTGGGAGACACTGTCATATTATTTCCCTCAAGCAGGCCTCAGTTGTGTTTTCATCCTCCAGCTGGGAGAACACAATGGCGCTTTCCCCAGAAGTCTGTCAATGCAGATCATTTAATTAGGCCAGATGGGATCACTCTAGCAGAAGTGCAAAGCTCTTTTTCCCCTTGGAACTGCTGATGCTGCCTTCCCAGTGTTCAGTCGTGGTGGTTGGGGAGACAAAGTTAAGACATAACACATCCTTCTCCCTCTGGTGCGTGCACTGTGGCTTATTATTATAGGTCTAAAATATTCAACCTTAACCTCCTGCCCTCTTACACTTCAGTGTTTTCCCATGTTTGTACATGGCATAAGAGCAGGGGCGTTATTCAGCTGTGCTTGTAGAATGCAGAAAGTTTTCCCAGGCAGAAGAAGCTGGCACTATAGTTGAGTACATCTTGATAATTGAAGCCTAAACATGACAAAGATTTTTCTATAAATCCTAAACAAGTATTACAGGTGAAATGTATTCAGAGTTAAGGTTATATTCAAAAGATAGCCAAACAATTCAGAAAAAATATGTAGCTAAAGCACTCATACAACTTAGTTTGCACTCTCATGATGTTGTGCAAGAACTGTGATTATGATGGAATTTTAGTATTTGTAGTGCTAGATGTCCTGAAAGTGGCTTTTAAATATACAGAGGTTATGTCTGTCTATTTGTGTTTCCTGTTTGTGTTATTGTTAAATGGCAGAGTTAATATTGTCTGGCTGTGCATTTCCTACCTTACAGCTTAACTGAGACCAAAGAAATCTTGAGAGATCTTAAGTTTAACAGTACAGCCTTTGATAAACTTAAACTAAGGTAACAGAAAAATCCTTCCCTGTTCAAAGATAACTTTATGTTCAGAAAAGAAACTCATTTTTGGTTATATAAAATCAATCAGCTTTGATTTAAGCAAAAGTATATCCAAACTGAAGTAATGGAATCATGACTGCTTATCTGCTGTAGGTACACTGGAAAAAAGGCAAATATATATTCTTCCTGCTTATAGGAATGCCACTTGTAGGCTTAGATCTTGTCTTAGAAGTAGCCTGTTAGTGAGAATAATGTTCATTGCACCTTTTGTTTGGTATTTAATATTTTTTATAAACTTATTTGAATAATGGGAGTTGTGGTGTTAGTCTGTTTGTAGCTATTCATCCTCTACAGACCTGGACCGAGGCAATCAACAAAAGTACATGGGCAACTAAACTGCCATTATTATTGACCCGAGCTGGATTCACAGCAGTGACCCAGTGCTCAAAGACCCCATTATCCACTCCCCAGAGCCTTTCATTCTTCTGCCGTGTAAGCTCAAGTATAACACAGAAAAGGCAGCCAGTAGAATTTCCATGCTAAAAATCCGATGATCCACTAAAGCAGAATTGACTCCCTTATCCTGATTTTAGCCTTTTTATTTTCTTGTTTTCAGACTTAGTGACAGTTAATGAAAAGCAAAACATTTTCTGCCAAGAAAACTAAGCAGAAGTGTGCTTTGGTGATCAGTATAACCTGTCACTCATGGGAGAGGACTTAATTTTTCTACCCTGTCACTTTCAGCACAACAATGAATGAACGGTAATTTAGGGCCTGTGAACCAGTTAGGGTTTGCAATACACTGCTACCCGCAACCCCCAGGTAAGCATAAGGGCCCTATGGCAGTAACTGGTAAGCTGGATGCCCAAAATGCTGTTAAGTGGGAACACAGCCACCAAACCCCACAGGCAGCGCTGGCAGGGAGACAGCACTATTATAGTTACTTAGAACCTCAGCCCCGTTACAAACCTGACTTCTGAGCCTGCTTGAAGGCTATGGATCTTCAGTAATGAAAATGGAGTCAGTTAGAAAGCTGAGGTATCTCCACAGTTAGTTGAGCAGAGGTGTTGAGAGTGTGCAATTGGACTTGAGTAGCTATAAGGTTACATGAGTGGGACACTAGGATTTATGTTTTTGTAAACAAAAAAGAATGGATTACAGGGTAAGATTCAGGTATGTAGGAGTATCTCAGATATCTGCGTGGTGCTAATAATGTAAGAGAACAGTAAGAACAGAGTTATTTCCCAAGGGAAGACAAGCAGGGAGCTAAGGACGGCCACAGCACTGGCCAGCTCACCCGCAGGGCACAGTCCCACAGCACTTAGAGCCAGGCAGGGAGAGCACAGTAGCCCATCAGTGCCATCAAGCAAAAGCAAGGCAACAAGTCAGGTCTGATGTCAAATTCAAACACCACAGGAACAGGAAAAGAAACAAAAAATTATTGCATGACTTAAGTGAAGACTGAAGGCCCAGGTTGCACTGCACAGCTGGCGTGCACACAGCTGGAGGTCCCTGATGAGGCTGCTCAGGGCAATTAAAGGCTGTTAAAGACCTTTACGATGTGGGAGGTGTGGGCAATCCACCTGCACCTTCTGGGGATGGCAGCTAGAGGTCAGATGGGTTAGCCTAGAGCATCTAAAGGGCATTACATGCCCACCTTTAGGCCACTGAAACTCACCTGCGGTGACTAATTGCAGAATGAGTATTAGAGCACTTCCGTGCTCTGTATTGGTGTTCCGAGAATAAGTAAATTAGACTGAGGAACTCAGCAATTATCGCATGGGAAGCTGCAGGAGTGTCTTAATTTGGAGCTGGAATGGATGAGGTTTCCAGACAGAAAATTGACAGTTAAAAAAATTCATCTGTGCTTGATTGGAATGAACTCTTAAATTGTTTCTAATTTTCACAAGCCAAAAATAAAATAGAATATTTTTAATGGCTTTATTCTTTTCTAACCCCACTTAGGGAAAAGCTTATTTTAATAATTTTAATGAAGAATTTCAAATTGACTGTTCTGTTGAATATGGGACACTTAGGAAATTGAGTCAAGTAATACATCAAATCCTTTTCTTCAAAGAGTTATTGTTTTGACAAAAAATGCAATAAACAGAAGTGTACTTGACCAGCTGAGTTTTAATAGAGGTTTGGGTGCAGATTGTATAACAAGTTCTTCAAATATGGTGCAGTAGCTGGTTGTGCTTTCTTCCCCTTTAAAAGTGCCTTTCTGGTGTCTTAGTAAACTGGCTGTAGTGCTTTTTCATGTTTGTTGGATTTGCTGTTTTGGGCTAAGTCATGAAACCGAATTCTGAGTGTGCTTAGAGGTAAAAGGTTTAATTTAGTCTGTTCCTTACACCTTGCACAAACACACTGCACGCAAAGACTAGCACTAGAGATTTATCTGTGTCATTACGGTAGAGAGGATACATTAAGAAAAGCTGATAGGCTGAGCATTGAGATTCTTGATGCATTTTGTGAAGAACATAAAACCTGCTATATCTTTGCTTTTCATCAGCACTGCCTTTTCTACTTGCAAAATCTTGGTGAAAAAAAGCTACAATTCCTCATTATTTATAACTACCTAACTCATTTTTGCTGCTCTTAGTAATTCTTTGAATTGGATTTAGAGATGGTAACTGGTATTTAATTCAAGTGTTTGAGGTGTGATTGGTCAGAAGTTATACAGCAGAAGTACTCCTTTTTGGTGTGAGGCAAATAACTAGAGGTGGTTTTGATTAAGTGTGGGCTTAAAACTTATCCTGGAGAAAGAATGACTATTATAGACTTTTAAGGCATCTTCTGAACCTTTTCATTTCTTGATTGCCAAGGTGTACTCTGGGCACCTTTCCTACGGGACAAGTAAGGCTATGAGTATGTGTAGGTTGAAATACCGCTGGGGCATTCTTGCTAAGCATGTAAAGCTGCAAAATGGCCAGCCTGCCATACGCAGGCACAGATACCTACTTCTGCCCTTCGGCCTGGGGTGCAAGCTAAGGTTTGGTCAGAGAATGGAGAAGGTACCATGCTTGATTTTTTTTTTTTTTTTTTCCTGATCAGCGAAAGGTTATTTCCTAAAGTAGTTCAGAGTTAGAATTCTGATACAATTCAGCCACGCCAATTAAGTCTACCTATAATATCAGGAGTAAAGCAGTGTATTTCCATCACTAATTTAAAAGTGAAATGACAACTAAATGAGAAATATAATAATGACAGAATGAGGAATATGCATCATTTATTATCAGGATCTGTGTTGTCTCAGTTCCTGATTGGTTTCTTTTTTCTAAGGGAATATTTAATGTGTGATATGCTGATTTTTAATGATGGCTAATGCAGAGCTAAGGTCTGGTATAAAGCTGTTATTTAAAATGTTTTAATTTATTATGAATATATAAAACAACTACAGTACTTGATGTGCACTCTATCACTAGAATTTGTGCCTAACTTTTTAAAATCTGATTAGTTATTTTATATGAGAGTAAATTAGATGATTGCAGTAGAAATGCCAAGAGGTAGATTTGATGTCTTTATGTGAGAGAATCAGTTAATCTAATTTCCCAGAACATATGCTAGTTCTGTTAGTTGTAAATCCTTTCAAAGATGACTTGAGTTTCCCTCTGCTTACTCCTAACATTTTTTTTCCTACTGGAATCTGAGAATTATGTAATCATTATGATTTTTCTTAATTAACTACATTTAAAAAAAAAAAGCCAAACAAAAAAGTCACACACACACTCAATTACTGGAAAATATACAGATATGACTATTTTGAAATACTTCTAGGATTCTGAGGACTAGTACAGCTTTGGACTTCTTTAATGCAAATAATGAAATTAAATTTAAATAAGTTTTACTGAAATTTGTTTGAAAAGACAATCAAATATCTAATGTAAAAGTTTCATAGGTTTTATTTTTGTTTCCAATAGACCAGCCCTAGCCCCCATCCTGAAAAGTACGCAGAGACAAAGAACCATACATGTATCCCTTGTAGTATCTCCTGCTAGGGAAGTAACTCTCTGCCTTCCTACAGCAGGGTTTTTTCCAGGATGTCCAAGATGCTCTGCAGAATTACTGAGTGAATCCTTGCTGCGTAGTTTGATGTGGGGAAGCCATATCTTTATTTTACAGATTGGCCCAGAGTTTCTTTGTACTTAAAACTGAATTTGGGTGAAGTTAAGGAGATCACTTGGAACTGTTGTGAGAACTCCAGGGATAGAAAAGTGGAGATAGACTTTTGCAAATCTTAGGTTTGGCTGCAAAGACAGAAGCACAACTAACTTCCCTCATCTTGCGCTGCAGCCTGTAAAGCATATATCCTACAGCCTTGCACAAATCTACTATATCCAACCTAATTCATAGCACTGCTTAGTATGAAGTACCTCAGGTGTCTGTATCCTATTGTGTCGCAACACAACACCGCCAGTGTGGAGTCTCACTTGATGTAGCGGCATATCTCCAGCTGTCAGTAACCAAAGTTATACATGTGGATCAAATGCATTTTATAGCAGGTGGTTCATCACTTTCGCTCTGTCTATTCCTTTCAAAACCATGTACTGTTATCCTGCTGCTTGTCTAGGTAAGAACAAAAGCCAGGCTTGGAAGTTGGGATAGTATTTATACCTTTATTTGTTCAAAATTAATTTGCTTATATTCATTTTAAGAACACAAAAAACCTCATGCTCTCTTCTTCTGTTTGGATTACACTGTCCAGTTAATTAGACTAATTTTGTCATGTTGTCTAAGTACTCCTTGGCCTACATAAAAATGTCCACTTGGAAAACATCCTTGAATTTAGTAGACAGCATGTGATGTAGGAAATAGAGTAAAACCAAACAAGCTTTCTGAACACAGGTAGAGAGGATTTATGATTCAAACTTCCTTCTGCAGTAGTGCATGATTAGTGGATTTTGGACTGTTATGAGTTATTTGTATTGCAGTGAAATCTGGAGATCTCAGGAGGATACTGTATTCAGAGCCAGCTCTTTCACTGGATACATTAGGAAGGTGAACAGACAAGTGAAGTTCCTCCAGTTCACGCAATAAATGAATAGCCAAGTTGGTATTTTGGATGCATGGCTTGTTAGGGAGTCTCTGTATTGACTGGGGAAAATACAAATGATAATGTGAGGACTGCGATCTGTTCCCCTCTGGCGGAAGCTGTCCAGGAGTTTAGAGGAAAACTACTACTGTGGAAGAAAGAGAGGCAAGAGAGACAAGAAAGAGGAATCTGAAAATTATAATTTTAAACATGATAATTTATTGGTAAATACTGTTTTAAGTAGACAAATTGACAAAGTTCTTAGATGCTTTTCCCATAGCTTGACAAATACTACAGAGAGGCTTCACTTGTAAAATGAAAATCCAGATAAAGTTTTAAGCCCCAGCTCCTCTCAAATGGGATATATGTATTCCCGTTTCCAGTTCAAGTCCATTTCTAACATATTTTGCGGATAAAACACAGAGGTACTAACAGTTGAAATGGTTACACATCAAGTCACAGTTTAATTCCTACCTAAAATAATCTTTTTCTTTTTTCTTTCAAATTTTTTTCCCCTCCAGATTTAATTATTCTTAATACAAAAACACTCTGGTCTGAGGAGACATTTGATTAATTTTGTGTGGTTGCAGTTTTGTAATGAAACCCTGAAAGCAGCCAAGAAGTTTTACAGACCTCCACTGAACATAGCTGTGAATTATTACTGTGGTAACATTCCAAGGAAACAAGTACAGCATCGAATCTCAGTGGAAGGGCTCTGTCTGATTGGTTTTCCAGTCACAACTTCTTACTCCTTGTGCCACAGAGGCTTGGATTCCTGTGAGGGTGCTGGACTCAGTCTAGGAGAAGGGCAAATATTTACAGTGTCCAGACAGCTTTCTATTCAGCTATGAAGATAGGTGACCATGGCACAGGGCTTTGAGAGAAGATTTAGGTGAAGAAGAAAATACCAATGAATCTGACTGACATGGATGGGAGTAAATGTTGAAATTTGCAGGTAAATACACAGCTTTTGAAAACATCACGGTAAATTATAGGAAGATTTGGCTTGAAAAAACCCAAGACACAGTCTAGTCTATACGTTTCCACAAGGCAAGATGACTTCTACCAAGCTTTTCCTGATAAATGTTCCTGTAATACATTCTTCAAAATCCTTCAGTTCTAAAGCAATGTATCACAGTTCTCCAGTCTTCACTGCCCAAGTTTTCTTAGTGTCTAGCCTGAATTTCTCTTGCTGAATGCTAAGCCCATTACTCCTTCTACCCTCACAGGATAAACAATTTATTAACTCCTCTTCCCCTTTGTATCTTGTACATAGATATTTAGATCAGAATTATAGATGAGTGGTCTTTCAGAGAATATACAATCCTTGTTCTTTCAGTCTTTCTTACACGTTTCAATAGATCTATGATTATGTGACATCTTGCTGCGTCTCTGGTAGTTCTTATTTTCTCCTATGGACATTCTGTGGGTGATTTGAATCTTTCTTCAAACGCAGTGCTCAGATGATATATTCTCACTGAGACACTATCGACTGGATAGAGGAATTGCTTCACGTATCTCACCTAAGACACTTACTTTATGTTTCCTAATATGATGTTTGCTTTTGAGCAGCAATATGATAATACTGATTTCAATTTGTGATCTATCATAACTCTGGTATCCTTATCTGGAAAATTGGGGCTTGTTGCATTGTTCCCCTCTCTTGTTGTTGGTTTTTTTTGTTGTTGTTGTTGGTGGTGGTTTTTTTGTTTGTTTGTTGGGGTTTTTTTTGTGTTTATGTGGGATTTTTTTTTGGGGGGGGAGGGGTTGGGGGGTTTAGTTGATTATTCCTAACTGTAATGCTTTACGTTTATCTTCACTGAGATGGATCTTTTTATTTCAGACCTTTTCTTCAGTTTCTCAAGATCATTGTGTATTCCAATACCATTCCCCAACCACTCATAGCTTTTCCTGTTATCACATTCCATGTTTCTATTTAATTAACAGCATTTGTATTTTCTTCCAAAGTTTTGTTTTGTTATTTACAGAGAAAACAGAAGCAGAACACTAAAAATATATGTGAATGCATTTGCATGTGCTGTTTCATTTAAAATACTGTCTTGTGTCTGGCAACATTCAGTACAAACAGGAATGTTCAGAAAAATATGTAGGAGCAGTCAGAAAAACCAGTTTGGAAAACTCTGAGGGGAAGAGTGAGCCAGTAGAGTCTTTGAGTTCCATATATGATAATATTCTTCCACAGGTAGAAGTCTGGAGAAGGTGAAGGTGGTCCTCTGTCTTTCCTCATCTAGGTAACTGATGAAGACAAAAAACTTGAACTAGCTCAAAGTTCACCTGCTCTTTGGTAGGTGCCCATAGGCACAGAAAGGAAAGAGTGATAAGAAATAGCAGTTTACTTGCTCTTGGTACAAGGGAATGATGTAAAATTTCCAACAAAAATATCTGTCTTTATTACTGACTTATCAGTCTGAAACTTCCTTGCTGTGTAAATGATTCTGAGGTATTCTGAGAAAAGTGAGAGGTATATCTTTTTCCAGAAGCATGTTGTGCTGCTTTTCATTTACCGAGTTGCCAATATTCATGAGATGAGTAACAGTAGTTGCCTGTTTTCGAAGGGCTATGTGCAAAGATAATTCTCCTCAGCATGATACTGTTGGTGTGCATTGGGAGGGAACTCCTGCTTTGCTTAGATGTTATGCCTGGCATTTGTCTGTTCTTGTTCCAAAATAGGAACGCCAAATAAAGTTGGATTCCAAAATGCTTCAACTCCCCTGTGCAAAGCAGTATTTACAAGGACAAAAATAGATTTAACATCCTATCATCAGTCCTTTAATGCACGTTTTAAATACTAGGAACTCGTTTGGGGGGAAGAAGTAGGGAGAGTTGTAGCTGTGTATAAATAAAATGCCTGAACTGTAAATAACAGAAGAAATCAGAGGTGGAAAATCATGCTTTTAGGATAGCCTGTGACTAGACCTTAAAAAATTCCTTAAAACTATGATTTTAAAAACCAGTTTCTTCCTTCTCTTTTTCATTTAAAGAATTTTAAGATGGAATGCTTAATTGAGATCAGTTTGCCAGTGGTACGATTATGCCCTTTAATTAGACACTGTTGTTTCTAGATGACCTTGAAATTTGTTGACATAGAATTACCCGTCCCTGGCTTTTTCCATCTTTTGCATTTTTGTAGCACCATGAAATTTTGCCTACTCTAGACAGACCCACCTGGCATCTCATCCATGACCACAAATCAATTAAATGGTCTTGCCAGGCTTGCAGAATTTTACAGATAGAAATCCAGCAGTTGTCATTTACAGCAGACTGTGGAGAAAGCTTTGTAAAATGTGATATGGTAGGAAACACCACCCTTTTGGGAGTCAGGCCAAAGACTGTGGAGAAACTGAGAGCTGCAAAATTGTCACTGAGAAATAAGGATAATTGAGGAAAGGAACGTGGGTATATAGTGTGTCTGTGGACAAGAGAGTGGTGAAAAAATTTCAATTGACCAGCTCTAGAAATCACCAAAAAAGGACTTCAGAAAATAGTTTAGATTTTTAAAAATTCTTCACTTGTGTTTGAAATTAATTTGAAACTTGAAAAAGTTTGATATTATCTGGGGGAAAAAAAATCTCCAAGACAATGCCATGATTCTGGTTTTAAGCATAGAGCACTTGCAATGTGGGAGGCTAATGTTGTCTGTCTGACTGAGAGCAAGGGCCAAAACCTCTGAGTCACGATGAGTGTCTTCACCCAGAAACTATGGACTTCTTTTCCTTAGGAACTTTTTAATTTTGTATAAATGTAAGTTTGAGTTGGTCATTCAGGGACCACAATGCAGCTGCTTATGCTCTGGATTTGAATTTAATCCTGAACCTCAGAAGCCTTTTCCGATCAAATTTTCATGAAAATTTAGTAGGAAAGTGTCTGTTGCAAAAAAAAGTAATATTTTTCTATTGAAAATCCATTTTTTAATACAATCCCTAACCATTTTTATTCATCTGCTGCTGAAATTGAACTGACACCCTTTGTGCTATCAAAAAATCTCCCTTCTCTAATCCAAAGCACATATGCAAAGATTTCTCAGAACCTAGGGAAGAACAGCAAAACTCATCAAAAGAGAGATGCCAGAAGTTCTTGAAAACACATCAAATAGCTGTGATAGTATTTATAAAGGGAGTTTGTGTAAAATCATTCTAATGATAACTGTAATATTCCCAGAAATTAGGCTTTATAAAAATCAAAAGCAACATATCTATTTGCCGGGATTTGAAAGGAACTGAGTGGAACAAATAGAAGAAGTGTTATTGACTCTATTTGCTGCTTCTAATTAATCTAAGGCCCAGGTTTCCAATAATACACTATCTGGGCTCCCTCCTTCATTGCAGCAGTTGATACTGTTCTGTTTTCATTGGTATTGCTAATACATATGGCATGTTTTGAAATATAGTCTGCCTCCACTGCCCAGTGAAATGTCATTTCAGAGGGAATTAACAAAGGTTAGGAACTAACATAGGTTCCTGGCCAGCAGTTGCTAGTAGAGGAGGGAATAGAAACTTCTCAAGTGACAAATACTAAAATGGGTGAAACAAATGCTTTCGGAGCAGGGCTGGATGGGAGTGTTCTTGTGTGGAAGAATCAAGTGACAGAAATATACGTGTATACATCTTTGGAGGAGAGTGCTGGGAACAGAGTCTTGGAGGATTTTGACAATTAAAGCAGAACTCATGACTGGAAGCGGTAACCACATCTGAGCTGCTCATTCCCTGAAGGGGAATTTGCCAAGACTGGCAGTGGAGCTTCCTGAGCAGAGGGTTTGCGTCTTTTCACTCGCTCTGCCTCTCAGATCTCCGCAGCCCTCGGGGACAGATGCAAGGCTTGTTCCCTTGGTTTAGTCTTCCTCAAAGTTTCCTTCTCCCCTGACAGTTTCTTACAAGATTCTAGTGGCATCCAGCAGTGATTCTTGTTTTGATATGGTGATACTTTTTCATGCTGCATGCTAGATAGCTCTGAATAATTTCTGCCTGCTAACTTCTGTGTACTCCCACAGTAATAAGCACTTTTTAATGGAGTCATTAAATAAACCTGTAAAATTTCTTGTATAACATTTTAGGACAGCTTCATCTGGACCTTCAGAAGAGTAAAAACTCTAGTTATGGTTTACAGTATGGGGAAAAACAACTGTCTGAAGTCTAGAAAGTCTTGCTTTAGCTTATGGAAATAAAACAAAAATAATGTTTACAATATATTTTTTTTTTCTTTTTAAACAGAGATTATGTACTGAGAGCACTCTGTAATATTGCAGAGGACAATTGCCACAATCTAGCCAAAGTCTGTCCTTCCTTTCTTCCCAGGAATAAGAAATCAATTGTCCTTATTTAGATATAAGTTAGAGTTATCAAGGTTTTTTAAATAAAAATTTATTTTGTCACTTAGATGACATTTTTTCTTAGGCTTTTGCTAATTTTTGTGTAGTTAGCATGTGTAGCTGTGCACATACATGACTTCTTACCCAACCAGGTGATCTCATAAAATACTACTTCACTGTTGTTTAAGGCATGCAATATTAGGGCTTTTATGGACCACAAAGCTGACTCTCGATATTTATTAAAAAAAAAAAAAAAAGAGGTGGAGTGGGGTAGGAGGAAGGATTCATTTCAGAACCATTGGGATTTTTGACATTTGAAATTTTTCCTTTTTTTTTTTAATCACAGAATAATTTGGTATTGTCATGTCGTCTTTTGGGCTTTTTCCTTGGAGGGAGAAGCTGATGAGGTAATGGAAGAAAGGCATCAAGGAAGCCAAATGAGGGGACTTCACTCTGGTAAATCTTCATTATTCTTGAAGAAATTGGATGTGGGGAGGCAGCTGGCTTTGTGTGGGGAGAATGATGAAGAAAAAGGGAGTCAGAAACAGCACTTTAGCACAAGGAGTCGCTTTTTGTGGGGATCTCTCACACACGTGCTATAAACATCAAGCAGTGTGAAGAGTTGAGGCTGTCCCGGTTTTTGCACAGGCGACACAGACTTGTGTTCAGCATTTGTTGGGCTTTGCTGTGGCAGGGATGTCTTCAACACTCTCCTTTGGAGCTCGGAGGGACGTGCAGCCTCCCCAGGGACCTGCCGTAGGCTCAGCGTGCTCAGGTGCCGGCTGGCAGGGAGATTTCCACTGCGCTGGGGGCCAGGCAGGAGGGTGAGCGTTCTGGCTGAAGGTGATAAATGTAACCATGCAGCATCCTTTTGCCAGAGTAACTAATGATGATGCATTAATATGTGTAGGGATAGTCCGGAATTCCTCTTACAGATTTTCATTTTGCGTCTGATTTTGGTTTTTTATGCTGTGATTACTGGTTCTAATCTAGTTCCTGATGAGCTGGAGTATTAGATTGAGTTCTGACATCTGAAAATAAGACTAAACCCCTGTAATATTTATGGTGGTGCAGAATAATGAAAGCATAATGCACTACCAGGCAGTGAATCTGGGAGATCTGGCAATACTTGGATCTGGAAGTCTGGCCTTTTTGTGTGACACCAGTAGAAATATGGATTACTTTTAGCTATTTGGGTGTAGGCTTCCACTTTGCAACTTCACTGAATTGTCATGGTTACCCCTTGCTGTTTGAAAACAAATTTGGAAGCCTACCTTACTCCTGAAGAACAAACCAAAATTTTTTACAAAAAATAAGTGTCAGACTTTAAACATGCGTAATATGAAGAGCCAGTTTTCTGAAGCCCCAAAAGTCCTATTTATAGGTAAATCATCTGTTCTTCCAAAGAACCTGGCCTCGAGTCTGGCTGCAGAATACATTAGAAAATCCTAGTTAGGACTTAAACTACATTTTGCTCCCAATGGCTGTGCAAAAGGCACCCGTACATAGCCACAGTGCATCCGGGGAGTAGCCTCAATGTTCGTATGGATACAGTTAAACACACAGTCATATTCTTCAGCTCATAAGCAGAAATCTATCTATGCCCAGAGCATCTTGCTGCAGAGCCTTTCCTTACACTAATAAAACACAGGAGAAAGCCTAGCCATTTAAAACCCAAATATTTGGCACCTCCAGTCTCAGTGCTGCTCCTCCACAGTCATGCTGGCTTTTAACTTCCTCTTTTTATTAAACTATTAAATTGGGAATTTTTATTACTCCCAATTTAGCACTTCTAATAAAAAGTTACAGTTAAAAGCCTCTGTGGGTACTGAAACTTGCAGCTGTGATTGCTCTTGATGGAAATAAAGACAAACTCAGCTTTTAAAGCTTCCACTGTCAGGTGGTGGCTCCAAATCAGAGGGAGCTGGGTGGGATAGCAGCTGGGAAGGAATTACAGCAGCAGGAAGGGGATGAGGCGAAAGGGGAGAAGGTGGCAGCAGAAGAGAAATATTAATTATGTGTTTGTGGTGCAGCTACAGTTACAGTATGAAAATACCTCAAAGTTTGGGAATAATCAAAAGCTGCTCACTGCTTAAATACAGTACTTATTTAAACATGACATTAGTATGCAGTAGTAGTGGCTTGAACCTCATTGGAGTCTTTGAATAATTTTGCCATTAATCTGAAGTTCTGTGGTATACGGTGGCTCTGAGTAGTATATATCTGAGAAAAATTATAGCAGGGTGAGGTAGCATGTTGCTACAAATCCTGGAAAGTGGCTATTTGAGACTGTTGTTAGCTGTACTGGGCAACTTGACCTCTAGAACTGGGGATTCAAAGCCACAGTAAAAGAAATTTTTATACAAAGAAACTTCTTTATATCTAGCTTCCTAAACTGATGTGATTATCCTTTTTAACAGAGGAAAAAAATATAAAAAAGTGCAAGAATATATTTTTAAACTGTATTTCTGCTGGAAATACATCTTTTCATTAGAAAAAAACCACTGAGATGGAAACTGCTATAATGATTTAAAGTTTTCTGTCTTAAGTCTGACTTTTTGACAGTCCCTTTTTTTTAAGTATATGTGAGAGGAAGATAGAATCATATTTTCAATTACTGAAGTTGAAATCAAAGTTACTCGACTGGACTGCAGGAGTCAGTCCTGGGATGAAAGGAATATTGCAGGCAGGAACGGTGTCTCCTGCAGGGCCTTGGAAATCTCCTGGAATACTGCTCTTCTCTGCTGACTGCTCTTCCCTCTGCTTAGGAAATGAGGCTGCTTCCCTAGAGGGAGGTTATGCAGCTTGTGATTTAATTTGTGTTTTGTTCTGAAACAAAACCCGCAACTGTAGACCTCTAAAATAAAAACCATAATAGCATAAAACTGCCCACTCTTGTTATATGTTTGATGACCAGAGCTATAGCAATTGAGCAGTTGGTCAAATGTTTATAAATAGTTTATAAAGGCTACTGAAGGCTTGAGGAGGAAATATTTTTTCGTTGAAGACAGAACTCCCTTTGACTTCTGCTGGAGCTGTGTTTCACCCTTATGATCTGATGGTGCACTCAGTTACGTCAGAGAACGGGTCAGCCCATCCAGAACAATTTTCAGAAAAGCTCAGAAATCAGATTGCACCTTTCAGCAATGTGACCGAGTTAAATTTAGCTCCACTGATTTTACTGAAATTTTCTTGAATATAACAGTGCTGAAATTAGATGTTAGCCTGTGGGGCTGCTGAGCCTGAATAACCTTTGGTGCCATCTATCTTTTCTCAGTCCTCCCTTCTCTTCTTTGTACTATGTGAACATGGGGTAATGTGGGGGTTTTTTTTTTTCATTTTTTTTTTTTTTTTTTTTTTTGAAAGCCCACCTGAAGCCAAAGCCAGCATGTACCCACAATATTCAGGTGACTTAGGATACCTCTTAGGACAGCAGATTGTAAGTGATGGCAAGCAGTAATGCACGTCTGCAGCAGCTTAGGGAATGACTGTGCTCCCAGCTCCCTCCTCTCCTGGAGGCCACCGCTGCTGCACCTGGTGGCAGGAGAAAGCGGGTTCCCAGAGCTGTCCCAGTTTAGTCCTGTGCTTTAACGCTTACCTTTTCTGTCAGAGGCATGTGCCAAGATGTTTCTCAGATGCGGCCAATATTTGTGTTTCTCTCTATGAATCTCCATCCTTTTTTAGTAACTTATGTTAGCTGGTGTTCAGGAAAGAGGCGTCAGTTAAAAATAGTTGTTTTATTTCACTGCCATTCTATTAGTTGGCCTGACCTACAACAGCCTAACCAGTTTTTCCAGAGGGAGAAAGGTGTATTGCTATGGCTAGTATTTCGACATGCAGCACTGACTTTAGACCAGTGACTCAAGCATGCTTCTGGTGGGTGAGGAAAATACAATTGCGATGAATGAGAACAGTGTAGAATTGAACAAGTACTTTGATGTGAACCAGTGAAAAGTTAAAGAAAATTATTCTGATGTAGGGAAAGGGAGAGAGGAAGATGCCTTTATGATTGCAGTAATCAACCATACTGACTGTTTATATTTCTCCAGGGCTAGAATCTGGGTGGGGGGACATACGACTGATTCTTATGAATATTTAATGTATATATTTTTTAAATGTTTAATCAACTCAGTGAATTAAGGAGACTTGCAATGAACAGATGAAGTATTAGACTCTGTGGAGTGAAGACAAGCATTTAAATTAAGAAAACAGCATGATAAGATTGTGCAAGCTGAGTCCAAGAACCCTTGATCTAGAGACTTAATGGATGGAAGGGAAGACAAGCAGGAATATATGAGAGATCCTATTAGTGCCCTGGGGTTATCTGAGGAAAAAGGACTTTTCAGTGTGAGAAATTAATTTGAAAATGTTTACTTTTCATCCGGATATTTTATGGGGAACCCTATGGCAAAGTACAGAAAGAATGGGAGTTATAAAAATTAATGTAGGGAAGGAAGATACAATATTTTAGAGGCTCTTTTCCAGGATTTTTTCATGTTCCTGTACAGCATTGCTTTCTGCCTTTTGTAAAGGGAGATCAAAGCTGTAGGAGAAGCATAATCTAACAAAAGGCATCTGGGCCTTGGGATAAAAGGAATAAGTGTCTGAAAAAGGATGACAAGTGTATAGTTATTCCTCTTGTCAGATCTAACATGAAACTGGAGAAACAAGAACACAACCTGCACCAATCTACCTCTCTTACACCATCTGGAGTGGAGATCTGAAGCAGTGGAAGGGCACATGGATATATTGTTAAAATCATGGAGGCATAAAAATGCTGCTGTTGTACAATTGAAAGAAAATGGCCACAAATTTTCAATATGTGTACTATCTAAGAATGAATGAGATCAAATATTTGATTGAAAACTGACTGAATTGCAATCAGAGAATGATTCATGGAAGACATAAAGCTTTTCTTTTTTGCCTGTCTTAAAACATAGGTTTTGGTTATTAATATAGATTTATAGGGCTGCCACATCAAAACATTTCTAAGCTTATGTGATAGGCAGCAAGGTCTCTGAAAGGTTATTTTAAAAAGAGCTGGGTCTTGATATGTGTAATTTTACAATAGTGCTACTATATCATTAAAGCTGAAATTTTGAGAAGTATTAGTTTTTACTCTTTTACCTATTTCTGGACTTTATGTATGAGTAACATAGGCACTATCATAAGGGCTGGCCAGGTCCCTGCACTGTGGTGCCAGTCTCTACCAGCAGACAAATATTTCTTTTAGAAACTCTCAGAAATTCCTAGTGTTGAGAATAGTTACGGGTATGTGTATTCTGATTCCCAGCAGAGAATTAATGTTTTGCAGTAATATCACTTTGCCTTTTATCCAAGATTAAAAAGAAAGTTGCTCCTGATCTGCCTTGTGATCCATGACCTCATCTCTGCCTGTAAAACAGTGATCTCTTGGTCTCATTGCCACCCTTCAGCACTGAGGTCCGTGCCAACTTTGTGCTCCTCGACATTCATTTTTGTGAGATTGGTCTCCTTAATAAGAAAAGATGAATAGAAGGACATCTTCCTACCTTCTGCTCTGTGTGTGCCTGTATGTAATGCACTCTCTACTCTGTTCTTTACTTCTCTGGAGTGCTTCATATTCTCTTCATCTTCCTTCCTTTCCTCCTCTCTTCTTCCTTGACAGGTTTTTCTTTCATCTGAGCCTGAAACCCTTCACTTTTTCAACCTCTCTTGAGTGGTAGAGACTAGGACTTAATGATCAAGGTGGAGAGAAGCCTTCAGCCCCTGCGGTGGCCTAGGTGCAGTTCATATTGCTTCCTGGTCTGTTATTGAAACAGCTTAATATTTCTCTATATGTATCAGGCACCGCATCACTGTGTAGCAGTGTCCTGATGGCCAGGTTCCTAACTGTGCCATTTCCACTAAGCTGCATTCTTTTAGAACCAACAGTGTTTATGAATAAGCTGAGAAATTATTGGCTATGTGTATGGGCCCATATTTTTTTAATCTAAAGCTTATCTACTGTTTTGTTCCCTGATCACTTGCTGTCGAGCTGGTCTGGAATTTCTTACGCCATCCATACTGTGAATATGACAAAATTATTTAGATCCTTTCCAATACATTAGGCATGCCTAAAGTTCATTAATGCATGGCTTAAATAATTGGTACATTTGATGAACATACAAAAAATATTTTTTTCATATCTCATTCAGCCCTTTTGTTGTCTCTTGAATGCTGAATATTTATTCTTTCTTTGCTGTCTTTTAAACTGTCCGTTTTCTATGTAAGGGCAATGGCCAAGTGGTGCAGAATTAGCACAAGCAACGTGGTTGCTAACTGCATGAGCCGCTTCCTCACACAGGATGAAGATTAGCAATGTTAAAGGGGTATATCAGGAGTCCCTGCTGGCTTCAGGATGCAATGTTTGTGCCAGAGCTCATGGAAGGAATTCTGAATTTGCAGCTCAATCTCCTGATGAATTCACTTTCCTTCTGTCACTCGCTGTGCTGTGTTTACATTCGTCAAATATTCTAGTAAATGACGACGTGCTTACTGAAATTTTATAGAATATTTCCAGAAAGTCATCTTAGCTCATAACCATCAAATCTTGGAAGTGTCTTGTGCTCTTTATTTGTCCAAGTAAATTTCTGAGACAAATCTTAAAACAATGTCCCAGTCTGTTTTAAATTTAAAACAAACATAAGGAAAAGCCTGTTCCTGGGAAACATGCAAATGGAAAGTGACAGCATCCAATAAATAGGTTATATTGAAATATTTGCACAAAAACTTCTCTGGGAGTTGGGTACAATTTATTCATGGAACATGGAACAAAGACAGGACACTAACTCGTGACTTGACTTTCAGATACTCCCTTGGAGATTCTTAGCAAAATATTTAAGTTTTTCAGGCAGAAGTAAAGAAGATTGCGGTGAGGTTGAAACAGCAATTTTATCTCTCCTGTCTTTCAGGCTGGTCTCTTTATTCCTTTCCCTCTGGTCTCTAATCTCCCATTTGACCAATTAAACACAACAGCACAGTCAGACTTAAAGGACTAAACGGCAGTACGAATGCCTCAAGCCCAGCTGAGAGGTTTCTGCATCACTCTTCCATCCTGGGAAGAGAACTAGAAAAATCCTGTCTCCAGCACGCAGTGTCCTACTTCCACTGTCTTCATATAGGCAACGCGACAGGCCTGTCTTCCACTAGAGCAGATTGCTGCACAGCTCTCACTGCATGCTAGCTTAAAACTCTTTCCCAACTTTAATAGCATGCCTTAGCAGTAATTGTTATGTGCATTCCCAAATAACTCTTTAAAGGGAAAGTGCAGATGTGTTCAAAGTAAACTATAAAAACACTTTTTTCAGTTCAGGAAAAAAATCCTGGTGAAGTACAATAATGAAGATGGTAAAGTTGCTTCAGGAGCAATAGGTCTTAATAATAACCTATATATGGTTGAACAGGGTGTGGTAGAGTGTCCCCGTACAATTATTTAGGCTCTTCACTTGCCATAACTAAGAAGTCTGGAAAGTACCATCTGTCTCCACCATGTGCTGTTGTGCCCCACAGCAAGTGGCAGTGAGAGTGTGACCATGTTTATGCATAGATGTGTACTGGAAAAAATTGAGAGCTCTGGGTTACTAACCCTTTAAATTAACCATTAGAAAAAATCTAAAGATATTTTTTTACACAACCACAGTCTTATTTTCTTGCCTTTTTTTTTAAGGAAGGGGAAGGTATTTCATAACACCATAAGTACTGATAGTGGGAATTAAGCAGCTGAGATCTTGGCTTGGAATAGAAGAATGCCTGGAAACTTAAGAAACAAATGTTCTACGTAAGAAAAAAGAAAAATTTTTTTTTGTCCCAGAAAAAGTTGCCCTAATCCCCTAAATGTGCAATACTTTCCTCTCAATTGCTGACAAATCCATTTGTTATAGAACTCCATCATTTTGACCATTTAAAAACTCTGAAGAAATTACTTAACTGTGTTGCTTTTTTGTTGCACGCTTATTCTTTGCTATCTCTGCTTCAATGTAATCTCTGAATAACACCTTTTAGCTCAAGATGGTATTTTTTCTTTCTTGTTTTTGTATTTTTTTCTAGTTCTTTTATGTACTTGCTTTGTTCTATGGGATCATGAAAGAGATAAGCTGTTGCTAAGAAGCTGTTTTGAAAACATCTTTGCTGTTCTGGCCTGAAAGACAGCGTGTTTAAGCATCAACTGAAGATCTGCCTTATGGTTCCTCTAAGATGCTGCTCTTTCTCACACATACTGGCACAAACAGGCACCTGAAGAAGCCCCTTGCTGAGACCTTCTCTGGTTGGAGGTTGTACTTGTCCTGCAGAGAAAAAGCAGCCTTTGGAGGTGCCTGTAAACCTGTAGCCCACTGAATGCTGTGTGTTTCCCATCAGTGTTGCTGCCCTGTGGCTCACGTGCTGTCTGCTCCGGGCTGCAGACCCCCCTTTGCCTCGGAGGACGTGCTCTGGCTGCGCTGAAGGCACCGGGCGAGTCTGGCTGGTAGCCTGCGTTCAGGGCTGCCCCAGCAGACCCCGCAAGTTTCCTGTAATTTACCTCTCTGATGGAAGGTATTGAGTGACTCCACGGGAGGTTTTATAAAGCTCAGCTGAACACATGGCTGAAGCTCCTCTGTGTCATTACCCAGGGGATCCTGAGCAGATAGTTCTTTCCACAGTTGCGGTGTTCTTTATGGTGCAGTTTCCTGTTACTTTGATGACTTCCTTAGGTCTTGTGAAGTGACTTTTATAGATGTTTTGTGAACAAGTTTCTGAAGAGGGATCCAGTGAGCAACATCACAAAAATATTTGATCCCTCAACTGGCAATGTAAAGATATTTTCATCTAACAGTATGGGGTTTTTCTTGTTGTTTGGGGTTTTTCTTGTTGTTTGGGGTTTTTCTTGTTGTTTGGGGTTTTTCTTGTTGTTTGGGGTTTTTCAAGACTAGCATTATGGCCTTTTCTTTTAAGTAGCTTTGCTACTAAATATCTTTTATCAAACCCTTGCTAGTCTCGCCAGCCTCCTACTTTTCCAGATTTTCCCAAACAGTTTGGGATTTTCTTCTTTGCTTCCATTCCCTCCTCTTTCTCACTTTTTCCCCATTCCAGTATGATAGACTGGACAATAAATAGAAGCCCTCCTCAGGCTGAGAGATGGAAAAAAATAAAATAAAAAAAAGTAAGAAAACTGAAAGATATAATCAAAACCAGAATAATTCTGATCTGGACTCTTTCTCTCTGGAGTAGTTTGAATTAATTTAATGTATAATTTTGGGCTGTAGAATCAGATCATTGCAGAGCCATTGCAGTTTGGATCTAAATTAGGAATTAAAGATATTGATAAGATAACCAGGCTACTTGGTGGCTAGGTGAGAGGAAAGTGGCTGAAGCTTGGAAGAAAAGGCAACGTGGTCAACACATCCTTTTGACCAGTTAAGTGGTTTGCTGTGAAACATTTACACTCAAAGTTTTCAATTCATGGTGAGGGGTGCAACATGAAATCTGTTTTGTTTCTTACCACATATTTTATAGAATTGGAAAAACAAACAAGATGTTATAAACAAACCAAACAATGTTCTTGTAAACACAACAGACTCTCTACTCCTGGTTCACTTTCCTCACTAATCTTGACAAAGGTTTGTTGTGAGGTTTACCAGGAGGTCATCAGGTACTTTTAGATGCTGACAGTGACTATTGTAAAACTGTCAGTTGTAACGTCACTCTAACAGAGTTGGCTCTTTGCAAGTGGTGGAATTTCTTTAATTGATTTTGACCTTTTTTTCCCCTCTGAAAACCTGTGCTCTTGCAATGCTGTGGGCTTTGCTGTGTTGTAGTATTGTTTAATACAGCTTTAGGTATCCTTAAACGAGTATGAAATAGGACTCGCATGAAATGGAGACACATTCACAGCTCAGAATATCACTGAGAGTCTTGCACAGGCTTGTTTAAATTCGTATTGTGTGAGAGGATATGAGGTCTTTAAGATCAGTAATGGCATGAAAAAGGAAAAAAAAATAAGTAGAAATATATATAGAGAAAAAATATCAGTGTTTCTCAAGAAAAGCCTTGAGGATTTTCCACTGAGTTATCCAACAAGTCTTAGAAAAACAGAGAAAATATCTTTCACAAAGTCATGGTGGATCAATAGATTTTTTTTACCACTATCATGTGCATCTGAATGTTGTCTCAAAAAAGCAACTATTTTTTAAGGCTGAAACCCATGAGAATACATTCTCCTGGTTTTATATTCTTTCCTGAATCATCTCTTATAGCAAACAGGCTTCTTGGCTAAGTGGAGCACGTCCAGAATTGTGTGGCCATTCTTGTGGTTTTGCTCGTGCTCTCTTAATGTACCAAAGGATGGAATCTGAAACAGAGGGGGATGGAGATGGAGCCTCCTCAGACATGAATGTCCGCCTCTGCCTGAAATCACTTGTGGTGGTACGTAGGGCATGCAGCTTTTAGAGAAAAATTTCTGGAGAGTTTATATGATTGTGATAGTGAGCCAGGTCCAGGGGCAGTGAGACCAGGGAAAGCTGCTGTCAGACTGGGCCTCAGTCATGCACCTTTCATTTGCATCTTTCTTTGCTCAGAATATTTAGCAGCTTAAAAATCATTGGTAGAAATAAAATAAAAGTTGCTCTTAAAGGAATACATAGGCTTTGACCCTTTCTTTGACCACAGTTATTTTAGCTTTCATTCAATCCTACTGGAACAGCCACTTCAATCTTTGGCTTTTTATTTAATAGACCCCTGTCAAAGCCTGCATAAAACTGATTTAAAATAACCATAGAAACAGACAGAGTGTATTTTCTTAATCTTTCAGATTGATGTTTTGTTTCTTTCAGATCTTGGTAAAAATTCGGTAGAAGGACTTGAAATGCTGCATTTAAATAAAACATCAATCTAAAATAGAAGAGAAAAAACCCCAAACCCAGATTGCTGTGCACTGAAGGTATGGCTTTACGCATTACAGTTTAGCTAAGACCTGTTCAAGGAGAAACTTCAACAGCTTGCCAGGGGCAGTGTCCATAAGCTGTGGCTGCTGTTAGAGCCTGCTGTAAATATTCTGCTGTTCTACAACTGGCAACTGTTAAACTTGGCACAACCAGTGTCAAATGCTTAGATAAAAAATAAATATTTCACTTCTCTCCCTTCAGAGGTAATCATGTTAATAAACATCAAGAAGAACAAACAATCAAATCAGTGGTGAGGGCTCATTAGTAAATACTGTTATCTCACTCATTTCATTCATAAAGCTGCATCAGCCAGGTGCTTGGAAACCAAACAGGTTTCAGTTTTAACAGTATATCTGCTAAAGTGCAGTGGGTCTGTCTTTATGGCATGTCTTTGTTTACATTTGCTGAAGTCAAGTTGTTGTCCTTGGCACTTTGAGCAGATAGTCTGGATTCTCCAGTTCTACGGAGAGTATTTGGAACCAAAGCAATATCTGTAATTTTGTTTCATGTTATCGTTACTTGTTTTAAGTTAATTCTTTATAAAGAAATTTCTCAAAGCTAGGACTGACCTTTCTGAATCCTATCTACAGAACTTTCAACACCTGCAAACTATGGCAAATATTTTTGCATCTATTTATAAGCCATAATTTTACCATATTTTTTGGTTTAGGCTTTTGTTTCTCCTGAGTTCTCCTTGCAAGTGTTATGCAGATTGTGTACTTGCAATATACTCCACATGCTATAAAAGTAATAGCATTGATGATTTCTCTAAAGTTATCTGACTTAAACAAGATAATTCACGGAATACGGTTCCTGTGCTTGATGAAATGGGATGGAAAATTGTATCTTATTCACTATTTTCTATTTATTGTTATTAATACTTGAAGCATTTTTAGCTGGTCTTGCACATTCTGAATTGCATTAGTGCTGCTACAACTAGTTGCCTATTCCATCCATTCATCTACCTCAAAATATTTCTTATGTTTAAAATGTTCCTAAAATACTTCATTTTCAGTGGCCAAAAGATAGAAACTTCTCCAGAGCATGAACCTCATGAGTGTCTTCCTATATGACTACTGAAATTTTGGTACTAGCTGCCTCAGGATTAGACCGCAGGAGAATCTGGTTCCAGAAGAGTGCCCGCTGGCACGGTGAGCGGCGTGCTGGACTTTTCATCAGAACACCTGCGTCTTGTATTCAGCGTTGCCATGAGGCTGCTGTATGAATGTAGATACAGAAATTGTCACCGGCTAATTTCCTTTTTTCAGGCCTGCCTCTTTGCGTCTTAATGGAGACCTTGTTCATATTTGGCACCTCAAGGAGTTACTCTAAGCAACAATCATCCTTCAGTCCCAATAGTGAGGAATGCATTGTTTGAATATTTTTTTAAAATATTTTTTTGTTTTATTTTTTCCCACATCATAATGCAGGCTGTTGGCTCTCAAACAAGGAATGCTGTCTAAGTGCCTAGCTGCTTTAAATAAGCATTATTTCTTTGGCTTGAAAAAAGCTCAGCGGCATTCTGTTTTTAACTATCCCTATAATCTGGGGGGGACAGGAGGACAAATTTAAGTGGCTATATTTACATGTGAAACAGTGTTACCTCAGTTCTCCAAGAGCAGATTTTAGTTGTGAGCCCAAAGAAATACATAGCTGAGAAGAGGCGGATTCCCAGCAGATCTCAATTATCTCAGCCTCATTCACTTGAGTGGAGCTGCCAGTTTACTGCAGGATTTGCTGCAGGATGCTGGCAGAGAAACAGGGGATATCAGCGAAGACATTAGTCACTTGTTGCACAGTAGTTTGGCATGTGGCCATTTGCTACAAATTGGCTTCAGAAGCTTTTCGTCTTCTTGCAACACTGAGCTATTTAGTATGTTAAACTTCATGCACTTTGGTGTTCTAATGGAATGCCTTACGTAGGCAACGTGTAATGTTCTAGCTGGCGATGCACATGCTAGTAGAAATGTATACATGTATATAAAATCAGGAGTCAAGGGCCAAGCAAGAGGAAATTGCATTCTAGTGGTAAATTTTCTTTGCAGCCATAGAGAGGTTTTGAAGACAAGAAGCCATGCAGGGCTACAAGCTTCTTCAGGAAAGACAGAAAGAGGGAGAGAGAGATTAGTTTCTCCTGTCTCCAGGTTTTTGCTCTACCACCAATGTTTTCAGTCATGTAAAATGAGCATAAGACTTTGGCTTATATTTCAAAAATTCTGATTTCACATCCTCTTTAACTGTATGAGTCTCCTTACCTGTAATCTGTGCTTTTGACTTCGAAAAGTTGCCAGGTAGGAAATTCCAGATTGAACCTCTCAATAGCTGTGGGTACTATGAACCCAGAAAAAGATCATGAGAAAAACAAACACCAATTCTCAATCCTCTTTAATCTGAGAAAGTTCAGGTTCTGCTGGCAATTTCCATGTTGACTAATAAATCTTGCTCTTGGGACAACTTGTTCTTATATTTGATGATATTATTGGGCTTCAGAGAACTGTGTCCTCTTCCACTCCAGCATATCTTCCATTTTTCCTGTGTTTACAACAGGACATACATTTCTAATCTCCTTTTCTCATCAGGCATCAGCAGGAGTTTCCTTCCAGTTCCATCAAAACAGACACCCTGGGAAGATCTAATCTCAACTCCTTTTCTTTACAGAGTTTGTCATAGTTGGTCATACTGTGAGAGTCAGATTCCCTGTGGAAAAAAGGGCAATATCATATGCTTCTGTTTCTCCATTAGGTATTCTTGGTATGGTAAGTGCTCCTTGTTGCATAGCAGAGAGTGGGTGCACAACCTTACCAACCACCTAACAGTTATATCCAGCCTTGCAAGTGAAACCCATTGAGCTCTTCCCAATGTCGTTGTTTGCAAGCTTTTGCTGTCAGGGTTTCTCTGCTCTTGGTATTTTCTGTTAGAAATTTCTAATCCTTTTTGTATTTTGCAACTTGTGTATGCATGTATTTTTGTATACCTGTCCATAGCTTTCAGTGGAGCTGTGATGCCGAAACTTTGACAAGATCAGAAAAGATTACTTAGATGCTTTGGAGACTCCAACACTCCAATCACATGACGTTCAAAAAGCTTTTTGTGCAGAGAGCTGGGGTTTTCTAGATTTTAAAAATATTTGAAAATGTTATATGGTTGACTTTTTCTATTAGAAAAACTAACAGGAAAAAATCAGCAGAAAGCCAAATGTTTGCACCTTTTTTTTTAATAAAGAAGCCAATTTTTTTCCATTTACAATCTTTGACAAAACTAATATTTTAGTTCATAAAATAGCAAACAAATTTTTTTTTTTGAGAAGTTACAACAGCAAATTTGGGAAAGTAAGGTTTCCAGAGTCAGAATCTGAAATGATCATGAAAATAGATGTCAAAAAAGTCATGACATGAACAAGAACTCTTAAAATATCCTGAAAAGCCCATTAATAAGTCAGCTGCATACTCAGGTAACCCCAGTAAGCCTAGGCCCTCTTCTTTATTCCTCTTGAGATCTCGTAAAATTTGCACAAGGAAGTTTTGGTGGATACCTTTCTGTTTTGCTTCATCCCACAAAGTAGTGACATTACATGTCCCCATCTCTCTCTTATGCCATCTATCCCCAGCCATAACCTTGCACTCGTTCCTTTCCAGCCTTCCCAGGATATTTGTGTTCTTTGCCTCCTTTAAACTGCATCAATGCTCTCAGCTGCCAAACGGCTGATTTACTTTATTTCCGAGTTTAATGTGGCCCAGTTTTGTGCCATGAAACACAAACAGTTGCAGGGAATTTAGTTGAAAACATGAACATATAAACTCAGAAGAAAGCACAAAATGGAATTTACATAGATAGCTGAAAATAGCCATGGCCATATGGATTTCATTGGATATGTGCAATATGCTGATACCATCTTTTTTTGGTAGCAATTATCTGCTCTCTATTTTCTAGCCCTCTAATTCTTGTTTTGCATTTAGCATCTCAAAGTCATTCAGGAGAAACATACTTTAAGCATCATTACTACACAAATTGGTAAACTGGGTGTAAACATTTTATAAGCAACATGTTCAGTCTTATTTTTTTGTGGTAGGTTTTGTTGGGTTTTGGTTGGTTTTGTGGGGTTTTTTTTAAATGAAAACATTATTTCACAGCTGCTAGCTTACTGGGTCACAAGTTAATAGTGTCTCTTCCTAGCAATGAAGTTGGGTTATTGACTGTCTCATCATGAGTAAGGCTACTGTGGATTTTTTAATTTCTAGTAGTTGTTGTTATAAATGCTGTATCATCGCTGTGAATCTTTCTCTTCTCTTATATCGTAAAGTATATTTGATGTATCATGAATATCTCTTTTTTCTTTTTTTTGTTTCTGGTGGAATATCACCCATAAATAACTTGAAATAGTAATTTGAACATCATATTTAAGGCACAGTGTTTTAGGATGATAGATATATTTCTCAACCTACTTTGCGTTTGAATTTTCTGGATTCATAGGAAAAAATGGAAAATGTTGTCCTATATGCTTCTAATAATGTTTTAAAAGAACCTTCAAGGAGGTAACTTGAGTGATATATTGCTGCCTTGAACTAAAGCTGCAATAAAAGGAACTTCAAGAAACTCTGTGGGATTTCAGCTGTGACTTTCTTTAATGCTGTCAGAGAGGGGAGATTCAATGTATCTGCAAGTCCAGGTGAAAATTATCTTGTGTAAAGCACCCACTTCCAGCACCCATTCAAGGTGTAGGATTAGATGATCATTGTGCATAGTAGGTGAAATGTTGAAAGATTTATTAGCATCCTCATAAAGTCAGGAGAGCTGTTAAGTGATACAGTCCTGCTTTTTGCTTCTCTAGAAGCCATTTCTACAGGCTGTTAGCTCCATGTCAGCAACACCCTTTGTTTTACAGGCTGTTGTTTTCTGCATCTATCAGAGTTGTCCCCTTGGTTTGCTCTGTGGCATGTTCTATAAATCATACTTTGGCAAGAGACATTGGAGGATTGTTTTCTGTAGAGGTAATAGTAGTTGGCATTAATAGGGCACGTCAGAGAATCACATAGAACTTTACTAAGAATAAACTGAGCTTCATAACATCCCTCTGGAGCAAGTAAGTATCATCATTCCAATATTTTCAAATAGGAAATTTAACACTTTAGTGTATCTTATGGGATGTTGTGTTTAGCCTTCATATTTTGATCTTAAACTCGTGGCTGAGTGAAATCCTTGTATCCTTCACATGGTAAAATTCTCCTGTGATGCTTATTGTTCATGCTGTTCCTCAGGGAGTCACGGGCAATGTGAGATGGCCTTGGCTGCCTGGAATTGACTCCAAGGTATCTCTTATCAATGAGGCTTGAGGGAGAATGCCTTCTCCTCTCTGTTACTCCCTGGTCAGCTGTCAGAAATATCTACAGTAGTTCCAATTTCATTTTTTCCCATCTATGTGGAGTTGAGTTTCTCAAACTAGAGTGCCCAGTGGAGGTTGGTGAAGCCAACTAAAGCAGGGACCTTTACAGAGGGGTAAGCCTGAATGTACCAAAGCTCATGAGACACATAAAGCTGGTACATCTCTGTGGGATTTCAGAGAGCAATGCTGGATGTGAGATCTTGAGTGCATAAAAACTTGGAAGACTTATATTTATATTTACACACATAGGGAAATGTGAAACATGATCTGTAAGAGTCAAATGTCTTTGTACTCCTGGCTCAGTAATGCAAATCCCTAGGTAGGTAAACATGATTAAGTCCTTTATGTGTTTGTTTCAGTTCAGGAAGCTGGACAAATGAAGGTAGGGAAGGATTCAGACAAATAATCCTGACCTGAGATCACAGTCAGAGGTGACTCTTACAGGACAAGGGCATAAGTAAAAACAAAACCAAGAAAAAACAACAGGTGGTCTTTTTTTCTGAGCATTACCTATAGATGATGAGGATACGTGAACAATCCCTTTACCCATAAATGGTAAAGTATGATGACGTGAATAGGGAAAATTGGCTGTGCCCCATCACTATCCCAGAAAGCAGTAACTGTTGAGTCATATCTTGGAGGGATTGTCACAATGACTACAGACTTAAAGCCCTTCGAGGTCTTTGAGAAGAGATGGGTGTCCACTCAAGAGATGTGTTACTGGAGAACATCAAAGAATAAATGACCAAAACTATGCCAGAGATCAAAAAGCCAAGATGAGAAATTGCCATATTATTTTAGTCCAGGGACTTGTAAAAACATGCATTAGTGTTAAACTGCTAGCTAGAAAGATAGTCAACTAGTGTCTCGGTTAAATTACCTTGTGCCAGAGCCCTAGCTGGCATGAAATGGCACAGTTCTGTTAACTTTACTAGAGCTTCAATAACTTGCAACATGTTGGGATCTAACTTCCAAAGTAACAACTTGGTATGAAAACTCCCATTGAGATCTATCAGATTAAGGACAACTGTATTCTCCATCTATAGCATTTACTATAGACTCAAGACGGAAGAACATTATCTTGGCTTTAAACAGTGGGAGTAGCATTCTAAGAAAGTGTTTCAGGCTTTCTTTTATCTAGATGGAATGTTCAATTTTTTAGTATTTCTAAAGGACAATATGAAAAACTGCATGTATCACAGAGAAGCAATTACCTTTGAACTCGAAGTTCTTTTTGCTCAGCTTCCTTTTTTGTTTTCCTCTCACTATATTTCACAACATTATGCTCAAACTATTAAAACATCAAGTGTTTGTGGAAAGATAAATATAGTGTGCATATAGCCATTAAGGCTGAAATGTGTTTTTAATACTAAAGGGAAAAGGTGTTCCCAATAACTTGATAGTTATTCAAAAGAAATGGAAGGCTTCTAACACACAGAATGGTCTAATTTGTTGGAAAAATATCTAAGGGCTAATTTTTGTTCCACTACTAAAACCAGCTCATAATAATGAGGCTGACATTTGCCAGTTGTTCTTCTCTATTTTTTACTCAGAAGGAATCCTAAGTAGCCTTACGGCTATAGTTATGGATAAGGTCATTTCTGCTTCATTCTTTTTTTGTTCTGTTACTTCACGCTGGATTTGAAATCGAGTTTGGTTTTGTTTTAACAGTTGCTACTCATTGCTTCCAAAAGTGACTGTCATCTTCCAACACAAGGGGTTACATTTCATTTCAAGCTGTGCGTGTGTTTTGTGAGCATGGGAGAAGGAGGGTGAGGAAAAAAAAAAAAACCACCCTAATGGTATGGGGCAAAATATGCTTATACATAGGGAGAAACTTACACAGTGTAGTGACGTGCTCTGTGTGCAAATAATAGTGTCACGTGCTGGCTGTATTTCCTGATGAAGTATGTTATAGTATAATGCTGGCTATATGTTCTTGATTCTGATCCTGATGTTTACAGCTCAGCCCCTCCCAGGACAGGGGCCTGTGGTCTGCAGCACTCTGGTGTGCATGGTCAGCATTGGTTTTGGTGGGAGATCTTTGGTATATGTGTCTGCACTTCTGCAACATGATGCAAGTGAAATACGGGTACTTGACTTTATAGGGAAAGTAGGGCATTTTCCTGCTTTTGACGTGAAAAATTTCTGATTCCATTCTTTGGAATCTAGATGAGGGTACTGGCAGTTCACCCCATCCTTCTGATGGCCAGCAAAATTAAGCAGTTGTGTATTTTTTTTATTTGCTGGATGATGCTTCACAGCAAACATAAAGGACCAAAGATATTACTCTGATACTTCCATAGTCAGAAATATTCCTCTTGTTCCACCACTTCCCAAACTTTAATTAATATGCACTAACACTAAACAACAGAGATTTGGTAATTGGTTGTGTGTGAATAAATTATGATCAGATATGTTTAATTATGAATGTGTATGTAAGAGAACAGAAGACTTCCAAAGGAAATATGAGACGCACAAGGGATATGAAATAAAAAAGACATTCCTTAGTGCTAAAAGCCATAAACTGTCAGGCATTTCAGTGATTTGTCACCTCTGCATTAACCACTGACTCAACGTATTAATGATAAAAGCAGATAATTACAGTACCGTCCTCTAACAAAGAAGCTGTTATAGCTGGGTAAATAACAGTTCCTATAAAATTGCCTTAAATTTGTGTTTGCACAGCAGACAGCATTCAGCTCTGGAGATGTTTGTGAAAGGGAACTTTTTCTTTTGTGTGTTTTATGTTGTAATATTGAAGGAAGAAACAAAGGGTAAGAAATGGATTATGTGACATGTTTTAAAGTGTCTACTGCTGAGGGATAAAGCCAAAATGGCCTTCTCGAAGCCGAAGGCAAGTCTATGAGGTTGCTACAGAGCTTGCAGTAGTCAAAAAAAATTTTCTTCCAGTGAAGTGAAGTATGGTAGTGCATTTTTATAGTCACTGTGATATTCTCTATACTTTATTCCTTATTCTTTTCCTTGCAGCAACAAAGTACTGACTACTGCATGACACAAAAATAGGAAGTGTGCTCGTGAGAACATCCTACTATAGATGTTCATTTGGCCACAGCCACATCTAGACAAGGTTGTCAGTAAGGCCAAAGACCAACTTCGCTGGTAAACTGATTTATTTCTTGCTGTGGAAGCTGTCCAAGCAGAAATGCCTGAAACCTGCTGCCAAGGAAGCGCTAGCTGCTGCAGCTATACTGCTTCCTCAAATCTTGGGCTTTGCCTTCAAGCTGTGTAGTATCCATCACAAGTATTGTACGATTTCAACAAACAAAACACCACAGAAGGATAGGCTGTAGCCAAAACTCTCGGGAATGGTCCATTTGTAGCTCAGGACTCTGTGCTGAGGGATGTAACTTTCTCTTGGTAGAACAGTGTGATGTGATAGTTCTGATGCTCACCCAGCTTTCCAGTCGTCAAGGGAGAAGGTACTCTTTAAAGGAAAGATGTTTCCTGCGATAAATATGGACAGCAAAAATACAGTGAGAGTAGAGCAGTTTTCTGATTCTAATTAGTGCTTCATGCTGAGAATATTGTGAGCATAAAACATCTTGTGGAATAAAAAATTATCAGGACAACAGCAGTCATCAGTTCAAGTAATAAAAAGGCACTTATGTTTTAAAAACAGAATCTAGAAATATAGTTATTTAATGGAACTTTTTTCTAGCGAAAATTTAGTATTTCCTGCTGTACCGATGTTTATGTAAGCTAAATATGAAGTATTATCAGTTGAACAGAATTAGTTACCACCACAGAAAGCTTCTATCTCCATCAGCTGAATCTACTTACCATGAGCAAAGTAACCAAGTGCTGCACTTGCGCAGATTCCAACTCTGTTTAGGGAAAGGGTAGAAATGAAATTGCTCTTGGCCTTGATTAATGTTGAAAATATTGATCAAATGGCTTATCTACCAAAAATGAAAGGCTTGTGAGTGTTCTTTGAAGATGGAGCATGGGTTTATTAGTAAGACTCTGAGGGGGTGATTCCAATAAGCTGATATCAAGGGATTTTTTTTTTCCTATGAGCACCAGCATTTGACTGAAAAAACTTTACTGATTAAAAAGAAATATATATTTTTTTAAAATGTGTTTTTTCTTGTATATACACACATCTATATGTACTTGTCTGTGTGTGTTAGTCAGTAGAGCCCATTCAAGGTATAGATTCTTAAAGAAATGCCTGTGACCATCCAGTTCTGAAGTTAAGGGTATCTCGGTCCAGTCTCTGAGGTAGCCCGGGTTAAACTGCTGTGCCATCAGGAAGCCGTCACATCACTTGAGGAGGACTGGAGGGTAGCAGTGCTGCAGCAGCGTTGCCAAAGTGCCATCTGTACAAAGGGGTGAGAGGAGCCAATTTTCGAAGCGCAGTGTCTGCCCGGCTGCTGCTCGTTCCGCAGGCTCTGCGGCTCCTCTGCCCAGCTGCAGCCACGTGTGGCGGCGGGACTGCGGTACCTCACCTGGTAAATACACCTGCCTCGCTGTCCACTTCCTTATGACAAACATTTCACGTGGCTAACAAATAATTGCCCCGAACAATTTTTTTTTTTTATTTATTTTATTTCTGCCCCTATTGTCTTTATTTGAACAATTCCTTCCATCCTCTCTCCCTGTTACTGAATTTCTGGTCTCTGTCCTCCCTTGCTGTTTATACCGTTTCTTCCTGCCACTGTTTTCCTGCCTTCTCCACTCCCTCCCGCTGATAGCACTGTGTATCTGTTTATATGCTGTGCTGATTCCATTTCCTTTTCTACTGCTTGTTGGCCTTTATTGCATTAAGCACAACATTGATAGTTTCTTTGTTGACATATGTGGGATGAGATATGGCTATACATTATTTCACTGAAAATTTTCCTCAAAGGATTCTCCCTCCTGGGTGAAATTGTTTCCTCTGTTTCAGATTAACCACGCTAGCAAGGAAATATTTCATGCTTCATTATTTCCATTAATCTTCCAAGGTGCCCCTCTGAATGAAAATCCATGGTTTTGTTTAACAGAGAGGGACACCAATACCAGTTATCTAGTGTAATTATGCTTCTAACAGATGTATCTGTCAGGTTGCCCAGTGTTTGGTAACGTAACATCACCAAATATTACATTGCAATGTAAAATATATTTTCAACGAGGTATGCAGACCTGTACTTTTTTTGTTAAGTCTAATAAAATGTGATGGTACTTAATCGGCTGTAGTGCACAGGGAAGTGTATTTACCTTTCAAGATCATAGGAGACTCGCCTTAGATGCTACGTCAAGAACACCTAAAGATGATGGAATGTGAATGGAGAGCAGGAGAGTTGGTAGCTTCTGAGTTGGTAGCAAAAAATCCCCGTCTCTTCTGTGGAGACAGCATTAGGATCATCCAGTGTTACCTTTTGGTTTTGCTTTCTAGTTGCTATTGTGGGTAATGGTGACCCGCAGTCAAAGCAGCCTTTTCATTTGAGGTGATAGGAGACTAAATTCATCATGTTCTTCATGCATCATGTCCCTTCCTGACTCATTGCCTTTGGAAAGTCGCACTTTATGTTCTGCAGCAAAAGAAATATTAATTTGCAGATGCTGCTTGCTCATTTTTTTTAGGTACTTAAGTAGTTCTGTAAAAGCTTTGCGTGAATTAATGTGTAGGATGTGCCAAACTCATTATATTTCTAGCTGTGATTTATAACTTCATCCTTTTCCTTTTTCAACCAAGAATACTCAGGTGTAGGGGAACATTATAAAGTAGAGGAGCTCGGGAGGCAATGAGCCAATATGTTTCATTAGCTATGTGTGCTGTCCAGTGAGGATTGCACAGCCTTGTCAGTCCTACTGTATCTTCTAGGTTTTTATTTATTGCCCATAAAGCAAATCAAAGCACTCCTTTTGCCACTGACGTAGAAGAGGGGCTTTGAACGAAGTGCTTTGCCTCTTACATCTTTCCTTGTGATGCATTTTTAGATTTTTATATGCTTATACAGGAATTGTCACTTACACTGAGTTTTTACAGTGCTTAGCAACTTTCAAGCTATCTAAGCATTAATAATAATGATATCCTTCCTTTCTATTCTACTTGTTTGCTGTTCCTTTTGCTCCCACGTGTACCCATCATGCTCCTACAGTTTCCAAGTCAAATATTAATAAGCTTATACATACAGGAATTAAGTTTACCTGTACTTAATTTAGTTTCCTATGTATTACAGTATAGTTTTTAATTACATGCTATTTCAATACCTCTTTCTTTTCTGCACTCTGCCAACATGCCGTTAACAATCACTGAAGCGTCTGTCTCTTTGCATCACAACTGCCCTTTAACCTCTGCTCCCAGCCAGCTCCCTCCCTAGCACTTCCAATTCCCAGCAGGATTTTCCTCTTTTTTTTCTACCAGTGGAAGGGGCAGACTGGGAAGCACAGGAGAGATGAGTCCCTGCTCTCGTGTTCTCTGTACCGACCACAGCAGCCCTCATGCTGGAAAGAGTAGGCAAAACTTGTGCTGGCCCTTGAAATGCTGTGATAAAGCATGCTCAAAGTACACAGACCTTAACCTCCAGGCCCTTTTCAGGTGCTCCAAAGCTGAGATGTTCTAGAAACTCTTCAAAATACACATATGAGAAAATTTTTAAATGTGGAAAACAACGTATTTTGTCCAAATCTCATTTTGGTAAAAAAACTAAACAGTTTTTGTTGGAACTTTCCATGATGTAGAATTCCAGCAAAACTTCAACCCAGAAGCTAGTGCTTTTGGAGTTATAAACAAATCAAAAAAGGTAGTTTATAATTGAAGCTGTTCAATATTCTTAACTATAGTAAACTCTACTTACATTAAGAAAGGAAGATTTGTATTTCTATGTAAACATTTTTTTCTGACGCTTAGTATTTGCAACTTATTGAGTTTTACTCTTTGGAATCAGAGATTTACATGTCTGGAGATTTATCACACTGCTTGAAATGGCTATGATTATTATAAACCATGAAAAAATTAAACTTGAAAATTATTTTGACAAATTGGCTAGACTCCTGCTTCCTCTACTCTGCACACTCAGAGTAACGGATTCTGGTGCGCATGGAGAGCTGACTTTTAACAGTTTGTGTGAATACCTGGGTTCATAAGGAACTGTGCATCAATTTTAAATCTCAGCTGGAAAACAAAATGCATATTAGTCATTTTTGTCTCTGATCTCAAAAAGATTGTAACGTCTTTCAAGTATCTTTCCTTTCCTGTATTATGAAAGTGGGTTACCTTTTCCAAATCTTCTGAGACAGGTTAGCATTAGTTACTGTAAAAAGGGAAATATTTCTCTGATTATTTTTATTTTTCAGTATATCCAACTCTTCTCTCCAGTAGTGGTCTCATAGTACAAAGCAAAATATGGAGAGCCTTTAGAGGCTTGAATGCAAATAATGATTTCTAATAATAACTGCAGGAGTGATTGTCTTTTTTGAGTTTTAATGGGAGTCAATGTGGTTAGAATGGAGAATACAGATTAAAAAGGGAAATTCAAGAAAGTAAATCTTTGAGACCGTAGGCTGTTGTTAGGCAAGATGAAGAATCCCGCATTGTCGGTCAACAGCCCAGCACTGGGAGAAGGGAAGATTATATCTGCTGTAAGTCTCAAGATGTGGTCCCTTTTCCTTTTTGTAAGCAAAAGTCCCCATTGATTTCAGGGAGTTTTGCCTACATAATCTAAGCATATCTCTAGATCAGCCTAGCCATGGGGTTGAGTGCGCTTCCACTGGGATGTGGCATAAGAGATCTCTGGTTCTTAGGAGTTTAGATGTGAAGCATCCTGGGAGTAAAGAAAGCTTTAAAATAAACCAGATATCCAAAACAGTCATGAAAAAGTACTGTATAAATCTAAATATCAAAGCTAGAAGTACTCACAGAAACAGATGTGACATTCATGTAATGTTCCCTAACAGACTCCAGTGATGCCTTCAACTAGCGTGGCATCAAGAATGTGGTACTTTCCTCTCTAGGTCCAGGGGAAATTTTGTTCCATGGAGGCAGATGGCACTTGACTCACTTGGGTGGGGGTGTAGCACAGAGACTGCCATGTGAGGATGCACTCATCCATATGATGAGCCAACATGCAAGCATGTGAGATCAGACCTCTGGATTTGTCTTCTGAGCTCCCAGGAAAACAGGGAGGGATCACATCCCAGGCTCCCCCCTCTTCTTAAAGAACTTTTGCTTGTACTTGTGTAAAGATCAGGTATGCTATGGCCTGGGCTGATAAAACCATTTATGACATTTTTCTCTTCCAGTGCTTAGTAATTCACTCCTTTCCTATCATGAATTCAGTTTATGCCTGGCTTTGGGAACTTGCTCATAATTTCTCAAGGTAGATATAAGGTTTGGCTCTGCTTAGAAGTAGGAGAATAGTACACTCTGTCCTAATGAAAAAGAGAAGCCATAAAGTAGTATGACTAGAGAATTATTACCTCTTCATCCGACATATGTTTGGTTCCCACAGATTATGCAGGCAATTTACGTTCTTTCTTTTGCAGTCTTCAAATGTAGTGGAAGCTCAGAGATGCTCCTGAATTGACCACATTAACTAAAGTGCTATTTTGTTGTTTGGAAAGGCTGAGGAAGAGAGTAAGAAACTGGATTCTCATCTTTGTCACTCAAGGAAAAATATTCAGGTCTTCCTGTGTCAATTGCAGAAAACATTGCCCGAGGATGTAATATAAAGAGCAAAGTGGAAAGTCCCAGCATAGTTGCAAAGCCTGATATGACAGTCATTGCTCCTGCTGCAGAAGACTGCTGTTGCATTTTACAGCAATATTTTAAAAATATTTTTCCCCGCTTATTTATTTAAGAATGTTCTTCTAAGTAAAAAATATAAGGGGTACAAAGGATACAAGGGACACAAGGAATTCAAGTCTTCTGTTAAAGTCTAGGCTTAGTCTTAGCTGCATTTACTTCATTTTAATTTGTTCTTCTGAGTAGAATGCTCTCCTTTGTTACCTTTCTCCTCCCCTTCCCCCCGCTGCCCCGATCATTTGACCAAAACTTTCTTGTCTTGAAGGAGTCCCAAGATGGAATTCCTGTATCGTTTGGAACAGAAAGTCTTCTCAGGCAGTCACACAGGCCAAGAGCCAAAAGGCAATGGACATTTTATAAATATAAAAACAGTGTGAATGAAAGCTGTCAGACTGTATTATGCATCCTGGGAATAACAGTTTCATTATTCTCAGATAATATCCTTGTCTTTTTTTATTATTTTGTTCTGAAGTGGCCAAATAAAGCTTTGCATCTTCCTGCTTTGTTTCACCCACGTAAGGTCAAAAGAAATGCCGTGAGTGCAGAGGACAGGATCTGACTTGTATGTACCTTCTGCCTCCTCCTTCAGTAGACCTTGTGCTTGTGACCATGTGCTTCAGCATTACCAAACCCCCTCTCATCTCTACATTTCCTCTAACACCCTGATGGTACTGCACCCAGGTATTTTATACCAACAATCGTGTGCTTTCTTGCTGCTGCCACATATTGAAGATAGTTTCTGACTCTTTCAAATCCCCTGCTTTGAAAGAAAATGATTTTTGTGCCATGAGACAAAGTTCCCAAGAGCTCAAGGTGAATACTTGCATTCCAGCTAGAACCTGCAAAGTCTCCCACACTGAAGTGCCTGGGCAGTATCACCTGTATACTGTGTCTTTGACAGGAATACAAATAAAATGGAAGAACTACAATTATTCCTTCTTTTCAAGATAATTTCTAAATAGATTAGTTCAGAAATGGGAAATGGAAAGAAAGCATTTAAATGATTCCATGTAGCTTGGTTTAGGATATTCCTTTGCAATCATCTTAGATTTGTAACACCTATATTTTATTTCAAAGAAAATTGACTTCTAGATTATCATATTAACCAAAATTAAAGCAGAGCGAATAAAAATGAGTGAATTATTAATGTGTGCTCATGACATCCCTGCAGCATAAAAGTCTGATATTGCCACATGGACAAGATAATATGAAATTGAAATCTGCATATAGCTTTTTGTCAAAGCCCTGAATAAAGTGACTCTTTAATTATCAGCTCTTCAACTCTTTTAGAATAGTAGATTTGGAGAGCCCAAAATAGCACAAAATTTAAACTAGCTTTTGCTAGGTAATGCTTATATTATTTTTGCATTTTTATGTAGAGAAATTGTAGCACAACAAATTGTAATGTGTTTCATGTTTACCTATATTTTATCTCTTTTTGTGTTTTCTTCTTTATCCCATGCTTTTAATTTCCTGGGTTTTGTACCTGTGAGGCCACTACATACCTCTCTGGGTACCCAGGAGTATTATTTATCTGAGGAGGACTGTAGTTTTCACTTTCCATGGGTCTGTGGAGATTACAAAATGCAAATCTATACCTTCAAAACCCTTGCTGAATATGGGGTAAAGAGCAATTTTTTTTCTTTCTTTTTTTTTTCTTCCTGTTGCATTGTCTAAAGGCATGATCTATCTTCTGGTGACATCAATAGCAGCTCATACAGGTTTTAATGGAAACAGAAAGTGTGGCCATAGGAGGAAATCGGGCACAGATACAGTAAGCCGGGGGAGTAGAAACAGCAACCTGCAAGCCGCCATCTCTGCCTATGCAGGAGGAGAGAGAGCTCAGCTGGATGAGAGCAAAGCGCTGCCCTATTTTTTTTTTTGCCCTTTGAGCAAAGCACGGAGCTGAACTCGGATTTCTGCCTGAGCAGCAGTGTGGGCATAGCCGGGCTGCGCTTGCTCTTCTCCAGGAAAGCAGGGTGTCTAACGGTAGCGCCTGCCCAGGGAAGAAGGGGTCCATGGCTCCTCTTAGTAGCAGCAGTTACTTCCCCTCTCTGGTGGCAGCAAAAGTGGCTTTTGCTACCCCAGAGGATGTGCACAAAAGAAGTTATTTTGCCTGCACTGCTGGCAAGTCTGAAACTGTTATTGTTAGAAAAACTGGCAAAACAGGCCTTTTAAAAAACAAACCAACCACAAAGTGCTGAAGACCAAAAGACCACAAAAATAAGAATAATAAAAAAGAAACAAATGAGAGAGAGAGAGAAAAAAAAGACATTGCTCATAGTCTGTCTTGTCCATCTACCTACCAGTGCCCTACCTGGGATGGTTATACAGCAGCAGGTTTAGACCACGGTTTTTATCAGTAGCACATCTCTAAACCATATGGATTTGACTGAAAAGTATAGGCTGTCAATTTTTATTTATCAAGCTTTCCTATTCACAGATTATGCAGGTAATGATTTGCAATGAATAAGAAATTCATACTCTTCTTGATGAGTCTGAAAGCTAAAGGTGACTAATAAAATGTCCAAGGGAGTATCTCTATTTAATGACTTTTAATTTTTTTTAAATTTTTTTTTTAGAAAAAGAACAAGGATTACTTGTGGAATCAAATGAAGGAATCATACAGAGACCAGGAATTTCCATCTTTTCCCTAATATGAAGTTTCTCCTGATGTCTGTCTTTAAATGTTGGGGTTGGGTTTGTTTTGTTTATTTTTTTTTTAAAGTATGTTACGTTTGGAAAAGCAGGAAGGTCTGATGAAATAACTAAATCAGCTTAACATTTTCATGATCGGGAAGCATCTTCACAGAAGTCAAATGCTTCGTAGTGATTCATTGACTTTAAGGTCACACGGAATCATTATGATCATTAAGCTGACTTAACTGCTACACTCAGCTTCCAGTAGGCTCTCTCTTCTTTTGACATATAGCTGGCCTCATATTAAAGGTGTTGGCTGTTGACAAATTTGTCAATTTTCTTGCTAATCTGTTCCAATAACTAGCTCATTCCATATTTTTTTAAAATAATCTTATTTCTAGTGTCAGCTTCTGGTGTTTTTTCCTGATTTTGTCTGCTAAATTAAATAGCCTCATAATTTACTTATCTTTATTGCACTTAACTGGTTCGTGACTTAATGTGTTTTCACAAAATTAATAGATTGAGCTTCCTACTTGGTCTGTGCAAAATATATTTTTCAGGTCTGTAGACATTCTTGTAGCTCTCTCATAATCCCCCTGTCCGCCTTTTCATGGCACGGACACGAGTACTGAAACACTGGTGTGCTAGAGGCAGCACCACTCGAACATTGCACAGTGGTGGTATCTCCCCCTTAACTCCTCTCATTTGACCAGCACCTCTTTGTCCATCAAAGAATGACGTGAGCCATACCAGCAGCGAATCGGACAGGGAATGTTGCTAGAATACACACTACTTCTGTAAGGTATCTCTTTCCACAAGAAAGAGTTGGTCACTGGTAGTAGGTGGGATTGTTTCTGAGGGGGATGCGTTCAGGCAACTGCCCTCCTGCTGGTGCAAAGACAGTGGTAGGGGGTGGCGCTCTCCTGTCCTCCTGCTCCTCTGCCTTTTGAGAACAGATTTTCAGTTTTGTAATGAATTTGCTGTGTGATCTTACTAGGGCAGTGAAACCTTGTGTTATTGAAAAATCTTCTGTAAAAAGGTACTAACACCTTTTTGAAGAGAGACTAACCGTGAGACTTAATTAAATGTTTGACAAGATGCTTTGAAATCTTCAGTAGAAGCTGCCTTAGTATAATTAATAAACAATACGGTTCAGATTCTCCTGCATCTGTAGAGAATCTATGGAAGCAGACAGGAAGGGCAAGAAATTGATGAGGATTTTCCTGTAAAATTTCTCCATCTTTGAATGCATAGCTTATCTTACTTTAGACAACTAGCTGCAACAGGTTCCTCATTAAAATTGTGTGAGTAGGCCCTGCTGCTACATAATGTCTCTCCAGTTGTCTGCCTTGTACTTTGACTGTAGTGTGATCTCTGATTTTTCAGACTGTTGATTCTCTGTTGGATTTTTGTGAAGGCAATTGAGGTTTCCTCCTTCTCCTTCAAACTAATTTGTGTTCTTGATTTGATCTTTGTTATTTGATATGACTCAGAATGTAGGCAATATTTTTAATTTAATGTAAGGGTTGTTCAAATGAGAACAAATAATTGACTTGAATATGACTTTATCTTTTTTCAAATGCATCCCAATGTCATAATCCTTTTTCTGGCAGCCTGTGTGCTGACATATCCACATTTTGCCTTGCAGTAATGGGACAGCATTTACACATATATTTCATATATTAGTTTTCTAATTCTTTCTTACTTCTCAGTGAATTATCAATTTTATGTGCCTTCAAATAATTAACTCGTTACATGTATAGTAACTGGCTTTGTAAAACATCCACATTTATTGAATTGCTGTATCTTTAAGGGAACGTACAGTTTACAACACAAGTGGTTGTACGAGGAACAAAAGCATTACAAGCAACAGACAAAAGGAAAATGAACAAAGATATTTGTTAGCTGCAGTAAGAGTAGTAAAGCCTTCTTTAAACTTAGAGTAACTAGCAGGTTAGATGCAATACAGAAAAAAACCCTGCAAACCCTTTTAAGATGGTATACGCCAGAAAAGAAGTATATAATAGAATCATTTGTTATAGCAACAAGTAGCCAAAATATCTCCAGGACAAAATAGGACATGATTATTTCTGAGATATATACGTGGCTTGCACAGTGCGGTTGGCTTTGCGTCTCCTCTGGCCTCCCTGTAGCTGCTGTCCCCTCTGCCTCAGGGGAACGGTCCCTGGCACAAGCTTTTCTCCGGATTGTGCCCTTGCAGTTCGGGAAACTGCAACTTGGCACAAGCCAGCAAGGGGCTGGGGAGCAAGCAAATGGTTGACCAGCTGGCCAGTGCCTGAGCTCATTTCCTGAACCTATTTTAATTAGGAGCATAGATGAGACCACTGAGATCCACTGTGCAGTGCCTGGACCGGTGAGTACTGCTTAGCCCAAGCCTTGCGTCACAAACGAACGGGTTACAAATGACTCGGGACAAAGCCTCTTAAAAAAGGACAATTTACCATTCTGACTCTTGCTCTTAATGTGCAGAATGAATTGAATTTAAAAACCACCACCACCAAAAAAAACCCCAAACCCCACAAATAAAGTCAAAACCATCAAAAGTGGTTTTGAAAAACAAATTTTGGACTTAATTCTTCTTTATTTTACATATGTGCTTTAATTCAAGCTAGATTAGAGATGTGATTTCTTAGCCTCATTGAACTCACTGGAAGCTTTACTCCGAGCCTTTGGATATTAGGTTTTAAGGCAAAACTCAGTGAAATCAGTGGTAATTGATCCCATGGATTCTATGGGTCTGAAATGAGGGTTTGTAAAAAAAAAAATAAAAATTCCTTCTAATGCTGTATTAAATTACTTCTACAAATTAAATATTTGTATTACAATAGAGTTCTTACTTTATCAGGACAGTAATTAACAATCTAGCATGAAATATAAGGGGTTTTATGCTAACAATTGGAGAGCAAAACCAGGATTTTAATTGTGGCGGATGGGATTAGACCATTCATTTTTTCTGTCCTGCTGTTCCTGTTATTATGTGGCACCATGGGAATTAAAATTGAAAAAGTTGGTATATTTTCTCATAGGAAAACCAAGTTAAACAGTTTTTCCTCAGAAACCTTAAATAATCAATACTCAATTATGCAAAATAAAATTTATAACATGAAAGCTGTAACTATTATATGTGTAATCTAGCCAGTCTCATTTTGTTTCTGGTGTGATAGCCCAACAAGTTAATCGCACTTTCTCTTTACATCTGAGTTGAAATATTGTATATTCTGCACTATTTGGAAACTGGCCTCAGTGAAATCAGCATGACTGCTTAGCAATAACTTCTAATAATTCTGAGATTAGCTCGCATATCTTCTGTAGAAATTCCCTTATTGCTATAGTTTTAGAGCGCTCTCATCTGCTAACTATGGTAGCACAGGATCTGAGCATCTTCTGGTAGTTGTTCTTATACCTTGCATCCCAGATTATCATACCAAAAATGTACTAGTGATACAGCAGAGCTTTTTATAGGCAATCTAGCAGCAATAGCAGAACAGCAACTTTTCCACAGAATGGGGAAAAAAAAAAAAAGAAATATTTGAAGACTCTGGCAACATTCAACTTTACATCTTTTCATTTATTTGCTAAACTTAATGTACTGTTACTCTCTTCAGAGTCAGATTTTGTAGTTCTTTCACATGTAAAGCTGTCTTTGATCTGGAAAGATGAATAGCAGTTGCCAAATATCTTCACCTCTGATCTTCTTGACTTTGACTCTCCTAAATTTTTCTCTCATTCCTTTCTACCTTGGCATTCCCAAAAGTTATCTCAACATGTGCTACTTCATCAGATGCCTTTTTAAGGTGTACGCTAATCTGTATAAGTACAACTATAAAATGTTATGTCAGGATGCTGTATTTACAAGCCAGTAATTACCTCATGTTCAAGACTAATTGTATCCAGCTTTGTACATAACTTTTTGTCATTGCATAACATGGAGATACTGGAGGATAGAAATTTAAAAAAAAAAAAAAAAAGCATCAAAGAATGGGGGAGAAAGAGGTGTGAGGGAATCTTGCTTGAAAGGCATTTAAGCACAAACATGTTCCTGGGAAGTTGAGCATCCTGGAAACTGAGTGCAGTGAGGACCGAAGGTCTTGCCCCAGTTCCCATTTCACGGTGAGCCTGAGTAAGGAAGAGGCAGTTGAGCGGGGAATGGATAACTGCACAAACCATAGGGAAATGCTGCAGGATCTTATGTGCTGAGAAGTTTCCAGGGAAGTTGTAACATAGCCAGAATTACAGTCTGGCTCTGAGTCTTGCTTTTTTTTATGGAGATAACAAAACTATATAGGCCTTATATAGGTCTCTGTTCTGTCAATTAACAGTTTTACTGTTCATCTGAGATACCATGGACTGGCAGAACTTCCTAACTGACTTCCATTTTTGCAGAAACATATTGGTATTTCAGATTAATGATGCAGAAGTAGTAATTATGTTTTTATAATGGTTTTTGGTAAGATATCAACTCTCGGTCAAAGACTAATTTGTATGACAAGATATAGATAGAAACAAGACGGTGACTTGCATATAATTTCTTAAACAAAGGCCACGGTACTGCTCAGGTTACTGCAATCTCTGCTGTTTTTCACCAAGAATAGCTTTTGTTCGTAATTAATTCAGCTCAATGGTTTTGTTTTCCTCAAGAGATTAATTCCTTCTGCAAATGCACTGAAAATCACACAAAAACCTTTTACATTTATTTAGGACATAAAATATATATACGATGAATTGGTAGCAGACTTCTTGCCTACATACTATCCCGCTGATGTTCACTCAGGCAAAAGCTGGATAACCACTATAAAAATACTTTTACCATTATTCATTTGGATTGAAAATTTAATTTAAGTTGACTTTAACTCCTGTAAGCATTTGGAAATTAAGTTTTAATCACTCAAAAGTTTGCAGAATGTGAACTTCAAATATACACCTTGAAAATATTCAGGTGCTTGGATGGTATTTAAGTTATATAGAATGCAGAAATGCTTGTGAGCATGGGATTACTAAATTGCTGTGCCAGAGAAAAGATACAAAACCAATTAAACAAATCAGATCAATACCTGACAGCAACTTGTACATCTAAGGTGATAAACGTGCATGACTATTACTTAGCGTGCATGAAAGGAGAGAAATATAAGTGCACACTCTACAACCAAGAAGGACGTCCTTCTGTATGATACCCCTAGAAATGATACATCAAGCAAGGAAAATCTAACTACCAGGAGCTTTATTGACATTGCAAACCTCGAATCAAAGTTAGGAATGATGTACTTATTAAAAAACATTTTAGGAAAAGCAACCATTCCTATTGATTAACAGACAATTTTAACCTACTCAAGGTGCAGACTGTTCTTTATTGATCCGTGAGCATCTGAAACAATTTCACACTGTTTAATTGTTTTGTTTTTTTAGTCATATCCTTTGCGTTATCTATGAATTGGTAGCTATCAAATCCTAGGAGCTTTTAGAAAGTAATAAATTTTTGTATGACAATAACAATTTTTCACATTATCACAACTAAATTGCAGCCTTTTCAAACTGTTGAGTTACTAAAATATAGAAGCCACTTTGTCATTGCCAGTGACAGATGAAATGCAAATACCAATCATTTGTTGGGTGGTTGCTAAACAGTACTTGCCTACTGTTTATTGGTGATGAGAAATTTCACTGGGAAATTTGCAATCTCTGCAGCAAGATTCTAATGAGATAGTAAGAAAATGCAGCTCTCTGCAAAAAAGCTCTGCTTCTTTTCCTTTTTACTTTGTTAGTCCATTTATTGTAGTATTTGAGTCACTTAGTGGGCTAACATGTTCATTTTGAATTCATTGCCTACCACAAGCTTTGCTGAAGTTTACAATCCTCAAAACAGTCAATTCTCAATTACTTGGAAGACCAACGCTGTCCATGAAAGTATAGCGAAATGTAATTTTCCAAACCAGAGCATTTTCACTAATTATATTCTATAGAAAAAATAAATCTACTTAATCCAGAGTCCTGCATTGTGTTGCCAGAAAGTGAGTGGATGGAAAGGTCACGATAAGTCAGGTAACCTCATTCAAGCAGCAGGTCATAATCTTTATGTAGCACTGAAGAGCATGATAGAGAATGGGACTGATAGGATGCATTGTGTTTCAATGAACTATTTCTCCAAGTTACTGTCATCTGTTGGTAATGATCACTTAATATGTCATCTAGCACTGGTCAACAAGGCAGGATAGTTTTGGGATACACTTGAAATTTCACTCGCAGAATGCATCTAGGAAAATCCTTTCTGCCTTCTTTGAGATTTTGCCCTGCATCACTTCATATGTGGGAAAAAGGCTCCTTACTCAAGTCGTATTTATATATGAAAACTTACTGTTTGGGGAAATTGAGAATAATTACAATATAACTTTCTCAGTTAAAGGATTAGTCCTTCTGAAAACTCTGAGCCTTTATGGAGAGCCAAGGCACAAGTGGAATATTGCTGCAGCTACTGTTTCAGTTATCAAGCAACAGTATGAACACTGTGGATTTCAAGATCTCTTCTCTGACTAAATTAATAGCTTATTTGTCCTTGGATGTCTTGCAGTTTCCTGTGAGTAAGAAAAATATTTTTTGTCTAAATCTGTGCTGTAGGGATAGGACTGCATTTGGAATAGTTCTAGGATTTGAACTCTTTGGTGATTTTATTTCCTTTAGTTCAGAAAACCAAGTGAATAAGGTTGTATTTTTAAGAACTCACCTCAACTCCTGGAATGATGAATCTGCTATCTCTGCCCTGTATATGCGATTCCTCTCTGAAGTCACTCAGGGCCTCTGAAACTCATTTTTTAGAAGGGCTTGACTGCAATTCATTTGTTTGGTTTTAGCTGAATTTTGTTAAAGTTGAAATTCAGAGATTCATGTGGATAGCTATGTGGATGCATCTCAGCATTGAATCTCTCTGATGTAATTTTTCCACTATTTATCATCTCTGGAAATATTGTATTTCAGTAACAGCTTTTCTGACTTGTTTCCAATCCATGTTTTCATTTATCTGTGTGTAATATGGTGACTGTGTTGAAAACCACAAAAATCACAGTGGTTTCTGTTCTATGTGCAAGAGTTTGGTTATTGCAAAGCAAACTAGGGCAGTTGGAACAGTAGAAGTCATGAACTCTGTAATTGTACAACATGAGGTACTGCTGAGTATCCAGGTACTTTGATTTCCTGTGATGAGGCCTGGTTTCAGCTGAGATAATTAGTTTTCTTCATAGTAGCTGGTACGGGGCTGTGTTTGGATTTGTGCTGGAAACAGTGTTGATAATGTAGAGATGTTTTTGTTATACAGACCTGTTGTTGAGCAGTGCTTACACAGAGTCAAGGTCTTTTCTGCTTCTCGCACTGCCCTGCCAGTGGGATGGCTGGAGGTGCACAAGAAGTTGCACCAGGACAGGTGACCCCAACTGACCAAAGGGATATCCCATACCATGTGATGTCATGCTCAGCATATAAAGCTGGAGGAAGGAGGAGGAAGGGGAGATGTTCAGAGTGATGGTGTTTGTCTTCCTCCCAAGTAACTGTTACATGTGATGGAGCCCTGTTTTCCAGGAGATGGCTGAACACCTGCCTGCTGATGGGAAGTGGTGAATGAATTCCTTGCTTTGCTTTGCTTGTGTGCACAGCTTTTGCTTTACCTATTAAACTGTCTTTATCTCAACCCACGAGTTTCCTCACTTTAACTCTTCCAATTCTCTTCCCCATCCCAATGAGGGAGAGTGAGTGAGTGGCTACATGGTGCTCAGCAGCCATCTGGAGTAAAACCATGACAGATGCAAACATATTATCTCGGTTGGTCTTTAAAGAAAAAAAAAAAATCCAGATTGCATTATATTATTTCCCATAATGGGAGAGAAACCCCATAAGTGCTGTGACTCGTAGCACTCAGGTGGTTCTCCATTTCCAGTATGCCGAGAGCTCCGTATATCTCTGGATGGCACTCTTTATCTATGTTCCTACTGAAAAGATTAGCTCCTGTAAATATCAGGTCTTGTTAAGTGATCAGCCAAAATGCAAGAGCTCTTGGCAGCTCAAATCAAACAGAATTAAATCTAAAGTGGTTACTATTGAGACATTTGCATGAGAAGAAAATAAAATAGATATAGTCTAGGATTATTATTATAATAATAATCAAGAGAATTCAGACATGGAGAAAAAGGTGGGAAATTATAAAAAAGTCATCGATTAAAAAAAAGAATAGCTATTGAAAGTAACTGGTTCAAATCTAGTTTGAGGAAGACCTTTGATAGTGACTGGAAAATCTTTATCTGCATCATCATTTTTTGACATTCAGTCTGATATAATAAGCTGGTAATTAAACTACAGGAAATGGGTAGCGGTTATAAGGGTGTTAATAACCGTGTAGTGATTCCAAGCCTTGACTGCATTTTTTGTATTAGAATATTCTTTTCCTGCAAAGGACTGTGGTTTTTTTTCATTGGGGTTTCTTTTTTCATTTTGAAGATTGTGAATTGGTAAAGGGAAGCTGTGTTTAGCCTTTGAGAAATAAATAGAAGCTATCTAAGTGTTGGTTTAGAATGACTCGTGTTTGTTACAAATATAATGGGAAAACCTCATAGATTTTAGGCTAGTGTGCACTAACTTAGAGCCTGACGCTTTGTCCTAGAATTTCAGGGAGTATTAAGAAAGCATACTGAAACTAGAAGAAGGTAGGAACACCAAGAATTGATTAATTGGAAAATATTGAGAGTGAATAAGGTAAACTAAATGCTCATTTAAAAGTTCTAGAACATGCAAAAATGCACAAGAACTGAAAAAGTTCTTAAAAAAAAAAAAAAAAAGGCTATGAAAAAGAGATCTTATAGAAATTGTTATGCAACCTGATAGCAGCTAAAGTGGCCCTGTAAAGGCCGATGGATAGAAATACTGTAATTTTTCTCTTCAGTGCTGTTAAAAATTTGTCAAATTGCATTTTTAGTTGGGCTTCAAAGGTAACCTTGGATATTTATTGTTCTTCCCCCTCCACACATTAAAAGCTGAAAGGAGAGTATAATGAATTAACATGGGCTATAAACCTAGCAATAGGGGGTACCAATTTGTTTCTCTAACTTTACCACACTATTTGCAGAATGTGTGTCCTGTGAAGTGGAACTTAGTAGATGGTGAGTTGGTTTGAAGGCAGGTAATATCAGGAAGAAGAAATAAATGCTTTGAAGAGTTAAAGAATTTGCCTATACGCCTTCAGGTGATGGCATTTGCTTCCAAGAACTAAGACTACTGTAGTTCTGGTGACATGTTGATGTTCTCATTTCTAGCGGATATTTGGAGTTATCTAAAGTGCTACCATATAAGTTCAGCAAGCATGAAGTCCATCCTATGAAGAGCTGACATAGTGTTCCAGAAGACTATGTTTTTGCTTCTCTGAGAATAGAAAAAATGGTCACAAATAAAGGCCCTAGTACAGCGGGCTGTGCAGCAGCACNAGTCCATCCTATGAAGAGGTGACATAGTGTTCCAGAAGACTATGTTTTTGCTTCTCTGAGAATAGAAAAAATGGTCGCAAATAAAGGCCCTAGTACAGCGGGCTGTGCAGCAGTTTAATGATCTAATCATCTGAAGAGAGCATTATACACTTGTGCTGGGCACCCGACATTAACTTTTCATTTTCTGTTTGATGCAAACCACAGTGCAGGTACTGATCTGTCACCTTTCCAATGGCATGAAACTACCCGATCTTATACACCGATTTAGATGCTGTGGCCCACTGTGGCTGCTTGGATCATCCATTATCTTACTAGTAGCCAAATAAAAACTGGTTTATTGCTTCTAAGGCTCAATAGCTAATGCAGAATAGGAGAGATGCGAAGGGTTGTTACCTTTTCAGTAGCAGGAATGACACTGAGAACGCTCTGACAGAAGAAATAGAGGATAATCCTAGGTATTTTGGAATCATATTTTTATGATTCATTAACTTTTCCATTGATATCTTTCTCAAGAGAATAAAATAAGTTTGGAGAAAAAAAGCCAAAGGTAAAACATAGCAGCTTACTTGAAAACAGCAGCCAACAGTTTAAATGTAAATGTAAGATTGCATTGCCTACACTTTCAGAAGAGGAAGTAATTTATGGCGAATGGATGTGGGAACCTTCAGCTGTGGTTATGCTGGAGGAATTAATCTCTCTATCTGGATAACCAGACCCTGAAACAGTACACTTAACTGTGGCTTAAACCTAGTTGTTTTGATACCTTTGGAAAAAGGCATCAAAAGCTAATTCAAAGACAGACTTCACAAAATGAAAAAAATATTTATTCACTGTGTTCCTGGTTTAGGTTTCTTGGAATTACATCTCTGCTATTGGCAAAATACTTATTCACTGTTCCATGCATTAATTTTTAGCTTTATATCTTTCCCAATTTAGATCCAATGTCAAAGTTGAAACTCTGTGCTACATTCATTAAAAATTTGCAAAAAATTTGCTCATTTCCTTGTAGTCTGCTGACAATCTCATTAATGTTATGAAAAAACCCACATGATCTCTGCTTCCAAATTCTGATTTAATTACATAAAATAATGTCTTAAATGAAAGAACCAAACTGCATAATGTAAAAGAAGGGTAACAGTACTCTGTAATTCATCTCACCACTGAAAATGAAAAGACAAATATCTAATAGGTGTTACTTCATTGGTAAATATTAAAATAGAGTGAGAATCTTATTTTCATTAAAAGGAGAACAATAAAAAGACTAATACAGACACAAGCAATCCACTGAGGATTCCATCAGTTGACTACTTGATTAGCGTTGCTTTCTTTGTCTTTTTTGAGATTCAACACACTGTTGGGCATAAAAATCCTTGTATGTGTGAACATGGAAGAGTACAATCTCCAACTAAAATTATGAAGGGAAGTTAGGTAGGTGGTATCTGATCAGCTAGGGAGGAAGTTGGGTAGAAGATCCCTACTCCTGCAGAAAGTACTGCAGGATTGTTAAAGAGAATGTGCTGTCAAGACTTGTTATATAATTCATTCCAAAGCACATCCAGGAGCATGACCTTAGTAGGACGCTAGCTCAGATCTGAGTCATATCTCCTACTGAATTACCATCTTCATCTTCTGCCAGACACAAGTCTTTTATACAGGTGTCTATCAAAGGGCCATTTTGATGTGATTAAGTGTGATTAACTTAATATGTAACATGATTTTATTTAGTGATCTCTCACTATAAAAAAATCAAGCAAGGTTCATATGTTTAAAAAAAAAAAATTGCTTTTGAAATAACAATTAAAAGCATATGCCTCTTACAGAGCCCCAAATAAGATTGATGTCTCTTGCAATTTAAGAGCATGACAAAAGCAGTGAGTTTGCAAGCAAAGGGTTTCAGCGTTAAGGCTTCGACTACCAGAGCTGAAGAACTAGTTGCACATTTTCCATTATACTGATTAGAAAATGCAGGGTTACATATACTTTCAGAGTTCCAATCTGCATTCTTAAATAGGAATTACAACATTATACACAAATTATAAGGGACAATGCAATAGACTGTTAGCAGTGTTAATTTCCACCATGATAGCTGTTTGGCTTCAGTTGGGTTCTTAATGCTATTTAAACAAATACAGTTCTTTCCCCACCTTCCATGTGATTCTTCCTGCTGCAAAAGAGCCTTTTGTTTCAAAAACTTCCCAATGATTACAGAACACATTTATTTATTATTCAGGTGGTTCATTTATTAAGAATAAATAATTTAAGTATATTTTCTTCTGTTTAATTAACACATTAGCAGTTGCGGCATATATGGAAAGTAATGTTTATATTTATACTCATTTCTGAGGCTGTTTGTTCTATTCTGCTTGATGACGCTACTTATTTATTAAAAGCTCCTGACCTGAATAAGTCTCTAGAGAAATGCTTGCAAACTTCTAGAGAGGCAATGGGACCTGCCGTAGCAGTAGCAAAGTGCTACATCATTCTGTTCAGGTCCTCAAATGTTCAAGGCAAGTTTAAACCCATGGAGCAAAAGAGCAAATAATCAGGAAGGCCCTAGGCCTGGTTCAGACTTGTTGTAAAGAGGCATAAATTACATCAGTGTCATTGCTGCTGCATTTGGCACACATAAAACCCGTTACTTTATATGACTAGCAAAACCGAATTTTACTCCCATTCTATTGAAAAAGTGGATACTTATTTCTCTACTTGGTTGCAATACTAGACTTTAATGTATCATATTAAAATGCATGCTTTATAATACCATATTTTAAATCTATTTTATTCTTTAAAATGGCATATATGATCCTCTCCGTTTTATTTTCCCAACAGAAAAACATATTGCCATTTTCTTTGGTAATACATAAACTTCTTCTAAATGTAATCAAATCTAGATTACTGTGGTGTGGTGGTTTTTTTGGTATGTAATATAAAGTTTAACTTTGTTTAAATCATGGCTTTAGGCACCCAATCAGATTATGTGGTTCTCATTTTTGGTGTTATGCAAACATAGAGCAATGTCCTAAAATAAAGCAGTAAAGAACCTTAGGTCCAGCTGCTATAACAAATGCTACAATGGGGTTTGCTATAGGATCTGAATTATGTGTATTCATGTACTGAAATCTTTTGTAAGGAAGACAAACTGACTTTTATAATGTTGAAAAATAATCTTCTTTCATGATTTCCTTTATTTTGATGCTTAAGTTGCTTTTTAATTAATGGAGTCTAATACCCTTAACAATAGGGTAATACCACTTTGTACCTGAATATTACTGCTCAGCTATCTCTTCTTTATTACTTAGAAGAACTGATATTCACTATGATATTATTAACTTTTATTCAGAAAATATGATCATCATGATAGTTAAAACTCCCAGCTAAACGTTTTGATAATCACGAGGTAGGATTGACCATGACCTTGGAGCTACCCAGGTTTCTTCAGCAAACAGTCTGTCAGGGTTAAATCCCCTCCTCCAGCAGTATCTTGAATCCACACTGGGAAAATTATGATAAAAATAATCTTTACATCTCTAGACTCAAATGGATCTTTCTGATTGACTGCCTCTGATGCCAGGTCCATGTCAATAATTCTCAGTGAATGCATGGCTATGACCTTTTCCCCCTTGTTTTAGAATTTCTATTTTACAAGGCCAATAAAACATGTCAGAACAAAGTGGTGGCTCTAGACATGTGAATGGATGGATCTCGGGTCAGAGCTAATCCTTCAGCAATGTCCCGCTTGGGATTAAACAATACATTTCCCTAGTGTAATGGTTCTGTCACAAAGGTATATAAGCAAAAATTGAAAGATACACCTCTTCAATTACACAATTATTAGACAGAGTAAAATGAGTAAAGGATTTTCATCTTGCTTAAACCTTGGTAAAGGCTGTAGAAGTTAACGGACACTCCTGGTTGCAAAGCAGCGTAAAATGTAAGACCTAATAACAATTATTTACTTCAAATTTCTGCATAGTGCTACATCATCGTTATTGTTTGTAAATATTTCTATCCATCTACATCCATCACTTGTATAAGACACCACCAGAAGACTGTAGAACACCCAGGCTGTTGTGTCAATCAGATAAAAAGGAGAACAGTTTTTGATTAAGGTACCAGAGCTGAAATTAGTTTTTGATTCTGACACCAATACAGTGTTATCTATCAGTGAAGTCTCTTCATCTTTTGCACTTCAGCTCCCTGCCTGTGGAATGGGGTAACATTTGTCCCTTTTCATTTCTGTTATCTGTCTTATTTAGACTATAAGTTGCTGAGAAGAGAGATGCATCTTCCTGTACAGCATCTACCTTGCAAACCTGCTTTCTAGATACCACTGCCAAATCAGGTATATTCTGGATTATTAATAATAGTTTAGTACTTGAAAAGCAGTATTTTCCAATTTTAGCTTCCTCAAATTCTTGCTAGTTCACTGCATGAAAATACCCTCTTCTGAATTATGTTGCTGTGTTTATATGTATGCTATTTCGGTGTTTTAGTCCGTAGGTCATATTTCTAACCTTTCAGTTGCTACCGGACTTGTGTTGCTGCCTGCCACGTAGCTTTTTTTTTTGTTTTGTTTATTATTATTATTAACAACAAACTAAAATCCTATAGATTTTAAAGTTCCTTCTATGCCTGTGCAGTCTTTGTCAGTCTGACTGCTATAAATGCCGATGATTTTGGCCAGGACCACATGGATTTCTCCTGTAATTCTCATTCATGTTGATAGTTAAACCCCTCTGCACTATATTAAATATTTGTCTCCAGGTGATGGATGCTTGGGCACTCAGCACAGCAGTGCACCTTTGAAAAAATCAGCTGCTGTACGTGGCTGGTTTCACAAGAGAGGTAGTAGTGTGCTCCCAGCTGGGTGTCAGAAAGCACGGGCAAGCCTTGTGTCATCTGCTGAAAGTGCTTTTGAGCTGTTTGCAGGAAACCCTCACTGTGCGTACATAGCAAACAATGGTTTGGAACATTTAGTGCTTTGGGGATGGAGGACTTTCCTCCTGACTAACAGAAGTGACTTATAGTAGCTGAATTCCTCATGAGAAAATCTTCTTCAGCAGAAACATGAACAAGAACCGAATGCTGGCAATTCTTTTTTCCATGCATAGTTCTCAGGTATGCCAAGTTATTTTACTGCTGATTTTCCCTAATTTTTCTTTATGCCTGTTCCATTCCAACTCACAATAGAGATTACAGGAAAGCATATTCCGTAACTAATTAGATGAGCAACTAAAAAGAGCATTAGAAGTTTCTCCCAGAGAGTATATCTTGAAATTTTTTTGTCTGGATGGAGTGGAACAGTAAATGTGTATTTCCAGCCTCCTCTAGCAGATGAAGTGTTATATCTTAGGTTTGGAAAAGAGCTTGGGTTCTTGTCTCTGTGTCCCATACCACTTCTTATGTGTGCGTGGTTGGAAAAGGAAGGAGGGAATCTTGCATTCCATCTGCTCAAAGCGTTTTGCTTGATAAGTCATGCAATACATAGAAAGTAAAATAATGGTAAAGGAGTAGTGGTAAAGACATACACAATTTTACCCAATGACTGTGATGTCTTCTGTGTAAGCGATGGACCTTAGTCTTGCTCTGTGGTACCCATTATTCAACTGACACTCGTACCGTTTCATTAGGGCAGCCTGAACTTGTTCTCTGTCAGAATGACAACCCTCACAGGGTCAAGTGGTTACCAGGCGTGCGTTAGTCGTGATTCTGATGTGAGTACCTGCTTTCCAGAGTTAGGTGGCTTTGAGGAGCGATTTATGGGATAGAGCACAAGACAACAGTGGAAGCAGGGAGGGGACTTTGCAGAGTACAAGGTACCCCACAATAATTCCTTGTAGCTCTCACAGCTTGTGTGTAACTAGTATCTTACCGCTAGTGTAGTTTATACTCTTACAGCGAGCGTCCTTGCATTTCCCTGTGCTTTCCTTCCAGAACATCTCAGACCTCAGCCGTCCTGGATACGAGTCTCATCCAGGCGTGATTTCCGAGATCTCACCACAGAGCTTTCCTTGCCTTCACAGCCCATCCCACGTCCCTCCTGCACCGCCCGGAGCCGCACCAGCGCAGTCTCTGTCTGTGAGGGTTAAAGTCGTGTGCATTCCTTGTTCTGCTCTCCACTTCAGCAAAACCTTTGCACTTTGTCCTCCTCCTCCAGCAAAACCATTTCACGTTCTCCTCCCAAGCTTTCTTTCTATCCTGGGTTTCCAAGGTCCCTACTTCTCCAAGTTTACTAAACCATTGCCTTACCTTCCCTGGCTTGTCCCTTTCTTCCAGTCCCCCCGGCGCCCTTTGCCTCCTTCCCCAGAGCCCTGGTTTCTCCCTCTCTGTCCCTCCTCTCGCTGCCCGCCCTTGCCCACCCGCCCTCTCCCACCCCGCTCACCTGCCCCCGGCCCCCCGCGCCCTTTCGGGAGTCCCGGGGCCCCCGGGCCGCCCAGCTCTGCCCGC
>VXBL01000738.1:276082-316141 GCA_013400195.1 Aramus guarauna | reverse complement strand
GAGCCCGCGGCGGGGGAGGGTGGAGCGGGGCAGGGTGGCCGTTCTGCTGAGGGGTCTGTGCGGAGCCGGCCGGGGCGGTCGCTCCCCGGTGTGGGGTGCGGGCGGGCAGCGCCCTTCCTCGGAGAGGTAGCGAAGCAGAAAGTTTGCGGGGGGGGCACACAGCGGGAGGCTTGCTCGGGGCCGGGGCGCTGGCGGCTGCGCCGGGGCCGCTGCCTCGGTGGGCTGCCGCGGGTCAGCGGGTTCCGACAACTCGTTGCCCGCTACTTTTTCGGGCGTTCCCGGCGGCGGGGAGAGGGACGCTGGAAGCGGCCGAGCTGAGCGGGAGATGCCGCTCCCGGTGCGGCCGGTGCTGTGGAACCGCTCCGGGAGTCCGGCGCGGGTGCGAAGCCGTGGCTTGGCGGATCGCGCGTAGGCTGGGGTCTCCTGTTCCCCGGTAATCGGTCAGGAAGGGCTGAAAGGAGGGAGCGGGTGAAGAAGATGGTAACTGTCAAGTTTTCTGGGGAGCCGTGACATCAGTGCATCCAAAGCATCCCAATTCTTCTGTCTGCCTCCTCGTTTACCCCGCTGCCTGAGAGGAAGCGCAGGTTGTCGCAGGTTTATTGAAAGTTACTGTTCTGCAGTGCTGCCCCTGCGCTGCTCTGATAATCCGTAGCCTCCGAACGGAAGCGCTGCCCTTTCAAAAAGGCTCTGGTCTCCTCGGTGTCAGCGTCTTCTTCCCTTTGGTGGTTTTCTTCTTCCCTCGGCATTGTTTTCTTGCAGGTCTGGTTTGATTTTCTAGCCCCAAGTTTTAAAAACTTAGTTTTGAGAACTCTGTCTCAGTTTATTTTTTTTTTAAAGCAGTTCTATTAATTTTACCTTTATATGAGATGTTACCTTTTATTTGTGTATGCGTGCGTGTGAGAGAAGGGAAAACTTCAGTGTTTGTTTGAGTTTTGTTTGGTTGGTTTTCTTAAAAAAATAACCGCATGAGTCCTAACTTAGAATCCGACTCTTTCTAGGAAACATTGCCTTAACTTTCTTTAGATTAATCTCTACGAAGAGCAGAAAGTAACTATAGGAAATGAATTGCTACTTATGTTACTAACCCAACGTATACCTTGAGGTCCTGGTGGGATACCGTGTTTTCTGGGCGGATTAACTGTGTGGTATAACAAATAACATGGAACGTTTTGATGGAGGTGAATTATTTTCCTCCTGTTTACGTTCTTATGCATTTTGAGGTAATTATTTCCTTTATGTGTATCTTTTATTTAGACAAGCATGTGAGTTCTTAGTTCATGGGAAATGTCTTTTTAAATGCTGCAGGTAGTTCATCAGGCAAATCGGAGTTGTTTTCTTGTTGGGTTCTACTTTGTATTTGACCACCAGAGGGCTGCAAAGAGCATTTTTGGATAACAGTAGCCACAATTTACCGGTATTTAGTGTTTAAAAATAGATGTTTTAAGGGTATTTATATTGGTATTTCAGTGTTTTAAGTTTTCCAAGGGTATTTATATTGTTATTTAAGTGCTCTAAGTTTCCACTTATTACTTTACATACCTTGTTTCTTAAAATTAGATATCATCAACAGCTATAATACAGGTTTAACAAATAAATTAACACATCTTGGCACTATATGCAGTTAATATCTGATATATTTACCTCCGTGGACTCACCCTTTCCCCCTCCATCACCTGATCAGTAGAGGAAAGAAAAAAGGATTTATTTCAATAAGAATCTGGTGCTGCTTTCTCCTTGCTCTATATTTTTCTATAAGATGCAAATTTTAATGCAAAGGATGTTTTGTGGGTATTGTACACGTGGAATTGAGAAGCTTGGTATTGTAACTCTAAACTTGACTTCTGGCTTGAAGGTGGGTGCTTTCTGGTTGGAGGCGCAGGTAGGACATAGTGTGTACAAAGCTCCTCTGATGCTTTAAGCATCCTGTTGTAGAGAGTAGCAAAGACAATCTAAGGTAATGATTTCAAATCTCATTCTATCTCATCTACTTTGCTGTGCTCTGCTTCTCCTTGTTTTAAAAACAAAGCCACCACACCCCCACACATCCACCTTCCCAAGATGTTTTTGGGGATGAGGAAAAGGATTACAGACACAGTCCTAGTTCTCACTATTCACTCAGTAGGGAAATAATTTCTTTCACAAAAATATCTTCAGGCTGCAAAAATTCTTTACTCTCCATGGAAAGGAAAAAAACCATGACTCTCTGAAGTTTTCCGTGGAAAAACAAAGATAAGAATCAATGCTAGAATGTTTAGTCAGTGGTCAGTTACAGCACTTAATCTGTGTATTAAACATTCATATGCATTTTGTGGCTTTGTTAGCTTTCTAGTGGATTGTTGACCATAGATTCCAATTAAATCACCATTTTGGACAGAAAAATGGTTTCTTTAAAGTATTTTCAGACAGGTTTTCTCAATAAGACAGAGAGGCATGCTTTCTGGATTATTGGAATTGCATGAATGATGTGTGGACAGTCTCTCACAATCTTCAGTTACATAAAAAAGAATATGCTGAAGGGTAAGATTTTTTTTTTTTCTTCACAACACATTCAAAATTCATAGGTGCATGTGGTCACAGGCAGGGAGAAATTTTACCTGCAGCATTTCACTTTCTGTATTTCCACAAACCTATGCATAAGGCTAATCTCTTAAATACTGGAAGATTTACATAAGATACATAATTTACTATTAAACTACACAGTCAAGTCCTAAAAAGTTTGCCATATCCAAATTCCTTGTGAGACCCAATTAGTCAATCTTTCAAGTTTGACTGTATTTGAACTTCATCATTAACATAAACATAATTTTAATCTTAATTTTTAAGTACAGTGGAAAGCATCTCAATGATCTGAATAACGAAGAATATTTGATTCCAATTAAATTAATTTCATGGGCAAAACTTGAAATCTTAGTAATTCAGGACATTTCCAAATCAATGGAACATTGAGTCCCACTTGGCAAATCTATTATGTGAATACATCTGATATGACTATCCATGGTAGAAAAACAACTAACCCGGGGAGACAGAGCCAGCATATTCTGTGTAAAAGAAAGCTTACAAGCCGAAGGGAGAGGGGAGAAATTGAAGGAAAATCTTTGAGAACATGCTAGACAGATCCCAGTATCTGAATTTTTCTGCATAACGCTATGGTTACTTGTAATTTTTTTTTTTTCCACAGTAAATAATAATGAAATACTTTTCTGTGTCAATTCAAAGGAGAGAGATCTTTTCATCCTCATCCAAAATACATGAGAAGTGATATTGGTCACACTGCTTAGGTCAGAAGATGGGGAATGAAGCAACCTTGCTTTCTGTTGCTGGTGCTCTCTAGCTCACCAAGAAACCCTGGAAAAGACATGTAAATATTTTCATATTTTTATTTTCTTATCAATACATGGAGATAAGAATATTCCTTTTCAGGAACACTTTTTTTTTTCTTCTTTTGAAGTGTTTTGATTGAAAAGCAATTAATAAAAACTGACTCTTCTGTCTCATAGGATAAAAGATTTGTCTGATTATTAAGTCTGGGTGTCAAGATAATGAAATGATTCAGAGGTTTCAAAAGACAAAAATTGGAGTATTTGATAACTGCTTTAGTATTCAGGTATTTCAGCATAGACTGACAACTATATTTAAGTTGTCATTACAAAGCTAGAGAATGTTTGCCAGCTGTAATCATATTGTTACCAATTTTAATTTCATTATTTGGAAGGCTACCAAAACTGGGAACGTAAGAGCTTCAGAGCTTTCAAAGCATATTTCAATTGTAAGCAATTGCATGCCACTTAAAGAACACCCTTGAAGGTATGTCTTTTGTCACCAAAAATTAAGTGGTGTGAGAGCAGTGTGGAATCATAGGGGGTTTTATTGAAGTGACAGCCCTTGGACCTTGGAGGCGCTATCTGTATATGGATAGACCTTCTCATGACCAAACTGAACACCTAAAAGTGGCCTCAGTTTTCTTTCTCCATCTTCTGAAGATTTGGAGAAGTGCGTGAAAGCTGATTAGAAGTTCAGAGGCACTGTTGCCTTGTTTTGATTATTTACTGTTTAACTGAAAAAACTTATTGATGATCCAGTACTCCTGTGCATCTATTAGGCATTAAAAAAGCAGAGTGCAAATTACTAGTTTTATTTGGTTATCACTTGGCATGTGTTATGAAACAGATATTATTCCTAGGGCTCTTGAATATAAAGATTTATGATGATGTTTAATATCTGACAAAAATGTTAAAGGGTAAATTTGTTTTGGTAAAGTAATTTCAAAGGTCTAATTCCAGCTTCAAATACGCTTCCTTTTATCCCTTTGTACATACGTTCTTGGTCTCCTCATGGTCCTCATTTTGACTTACTTGCCTCAAAGTGATTTGTTTCTTTTGTTTCCAAGAAGGTTGTATCAGAAGGCAGCAAATAGCTTGCCTGGCTCCTATAGAGTGTCTGAGTGGTGTAGCTATCACTTCATTTAGTAGAGAGAGCTTCCCTACTGTGAAATAAGTAATGGAGAAATGAAAGATAAAATGTGTTGTTTCTATAGCAAGCTAATTGCTAGTGTCAAGTGTAGTTCCCTGTTGTCCATAGCCTATTTTTGCAAAAATGGCAAATAATCAAGTCGTGACATTCAAAACATGTTTAATGTTACTTATGTTGGGTGCGTATAATTTTAAAAGACAAATTTTAAACCCAATAGCAATGAGATTTGGCCTGGCTCAAATTTACGGTTTGTTTGTCTGTGGAGAGAACTATAAACTAACTGTAGCTCTTCTCAGAGACTTTTTTTGCCCTCTGGTATCCTTAAAAAAGAGCAGTCTGAAACTAACAGGTAGAGGATCCATACAAAGGGATCTCTGTCTTTCCTCTGGCTTTCCCAGTGATTATGCTCAAACGATAGTTTCTCTCAAATGTCTTATCCCTTTTGAGTCATTAATCAAAAAATAACAGGAAAAAAATCTTCAAACAAGTTGTGATCAGTTTTAACAGGATATTTTAGAGGACAATAACAGAGTCAGAAGATACATTCCTTCTTCAAGATTCAGCTGGAGAAAAATCTCTGGGTTTGGATGTTGCACTTCAAGTAGGATGTGGATCAGCTGGAGTTGGTTCCAACAGATTACAGCCATATTGATAAGTCTCAAAAAAAGTGACCTGGTGTGCTAAAGGAGTTGTGGTTACCTGAATGAAAAATAGTTGAGGAACATATGAGCAGTTTTCAGGTATATAAAAAGCCCCTGCAAAGCAAAGGAGTGTTCTCCATGCTCTCTGTAGGACAAAAAGAGCAAAAGGAAAGATTCTCTTAGGATATTTTAGTGCCTTTAACTGAACAGCTGTAAGAACTATTTGGAACAATATTACCATGTATAGCGAACCAGATCTTTTGGCCTGGAGAAGAATGGATGCAGTGACCTCCTAAGGTAATCTCAAAACCTGAATTTCAAACCACCCAGAAAACATTTGGTAGTGGAGGAAGAAAAGAGTTGCAGGCAATATGAACATTTAATGAAATGTTTTATCACCTGAGATGCTTCTTCAGGCACCTTGTACCATTCCTTGGCCACTCTACAGATGCTTAAAAATATCCCTTTTGGGATATTTTGGGTATGGAATATACCTTTGGTCAGCTGTCCCAGATGTGTCCCCTCCCACCTTCTTGTGCACCCCCAGCCTACTTGTTGGAGAGGTGGTGTAAGAAGCAGAAAAGACCTTGACTCTGTGTAAGCACTGCTCAGCAGTAATGAAAACATCTCTATTGTCGACATTGTTTTCAGCACAAATCTAAAATGAAGCCCCATATCAGCTACTATGAAAAAAATTAACTGTCCTAGCCAAAACCAGCAAAAGTTGTATTACCTCTTCAGCTATTCTCTAGAGAAGCCCACTGAATCACAAGCTAGCAGTAGGTGATTGAATGAATCATATAAGCTATTCAGTTCTTTGATATCAAACAAGCAAGCAACTTCATTGAGCTAATCTCCAAACCCTTCTCTATGGCAGAAGCTTCAGGGTGTTGTAGATGTTAAACCTTCAGATGGATTCAGCAAATGCTTGTACAGCTTCGTGAAAAACCAACACACATATAATACAAAAGCACTTGAAGTGCCTTTATGCAGCAGCTGCTGGAGACTGGGAGAGTTTCCAGGAGCAGTGTTGTATGTGGTTTTTTTCCTTTTTCGTAGGTGCTTGCAGTTGGCCATTGTCAAAGCCAGGGATACTAGCTTCAACTGTCCCTTGTTCTCCTACAGAGTCACTCTTCCTGTGGTCTTTGCCAGACAGCCCAGTAAATGTGGGAGGTTGTGACTTATGAAATTGGCTTACTTGCTGAACAAAAATCGTGGTGTTCTGTTATGGATTATGGGTTTTATGCTGAATTCTAAAGAACATCCTTCTTATTTGAGACTTGGCATGCTTTTTCATTTCCACAAATGCAGGTTTTCAGTAGCACACCGGCAAGCCCCTATTAAATGCTGTATGGGTACCTTTGATAATTGTAGCTGTCGTAGAGAGGAGAGTGACTAGGAATCTGGAATCCAATTCTGTTAAACTTCAGAATCAGAGAACAGGTGAACCTTGTTGACAAATTTGAAAAGCATGAGTCAAAGTAATAAGGGTAAAAAGAGAAGACAGCTTGAGAAGAACTAGAGGTGGGAAAAAGGAGCCTAATGTCAAACTTGAGAAAGGCATTTGTTATATCAAAAAGAAAATATTCTCTGACTAAAGTTAAAGTTTGTGGTTTGATCCTGTTAGACTTTTTCCTATGAGTTTATGTTGTGATTATTTAAGAACAGAAAAGTTGTCATGATTTGGAAAGGAGGTTTGTAAAAATAAGTTAGAAGGAATTTTGCAAGAGACACTTGTGGCGTGATTTGAAGAGTTGTTAAATCTGTCACTGTATGTAGAGGCAGGGTTACTTGTCTGTCACTTTACAATGTAATATATAAAGCGCTTTCTGCAGGATCATACGCTTCCCTGTACTCCAAGTTACTTCTTGCAGAACAGCATAACAAGATGTCTGGTGTATGATTTATGCAGTGTTAGAAAACATGTGTATATAAAAGCATGTATATATGTATGTTTTATTTTAAACAGATTTAATTTTGTATACATATATATGTGCCTACATACTTAACTGTGGGGTATAAGAAATGATACAAATCTGAAAGAAAACTTCACAATTCATTTTTGCCTTCCACATCTCAAGAATGTGTAGTGTAATATTGGAGTGTGCCAAAGTCCTTGACCAGGATACGCGGACTTGCTGAGTATGCTTTGATGCCATTATTTCTTCAGAGTAAACGCTACTGTTGAAAGAAAGAAGCTGAGCCTTCATTTCCTTGTTGGTTACATCTTTGTGAACTCTGTTCATGTCATCTGGCTGCTTCTGAATGACTGCAAAGCTGTAGAGGGAAAACTTCTGTATTGGTTTTAGGTTCATATTAATCAGGATATTTAAGCATGCTAACAACTGCACCCAGTGGGAGAGAATTGTGCACATTCACTGTGGGGCTTTGAGCAGATATCTACAGGATGCTTGTAATATTTCAGTGTTTTGTTTTCTTTTATGAACTGCAAATTTACTATGTAGACTAGATTAATGAGGGAAATTTACATATTTAAAATTTTTAAGCGTAGATTTCTAAAGTGTACTTTAGCAGAGTTAATTCTAAATGACTTCCTGTTTTTTTGCTGTATGTAATCAATAAAAATGAAAAACATTATGCATTATAATATGACATCAAAACTACAAGCAACTTCTTGATAAATCAACATAAATGCTTTTGTCAGAAAAATATGGATATGTATCTCTAACTACATCAGTTAATTTGACATTTGTCATTCTCAATAACTGATATTGGGAGATGGATGATTCTTAAAATCTGTCTTTTAAGAAATTGCTGGGGCTTGTGTCAAAATCTTTGGAGTTCTGTTGCTTGGTGGCAAAATGTCCCTGCCATTGGCTTTTTGGTGTAGTTGGGGTCTGTGTGAGATGTTCAAGCTTGGCAGCAATGAAAAAGACTAAAAAATGGTTCAGGTTTGTCGGCCTTTGTGGGACTGAGTGTCCTCAAGACCATTCAGTTGGAGTGCAAGTTGACTATTGGACTATGAAAGAGGATTTTGCTTAATATCCAATTCCAAAAAATGCTTTTGGATAAAAGAAGTGTACGTGCTGAATTATAATTCATTTTAACATGACTTCTCTCTGTATTGATTGTAAAGATGGTTCTGCATGGAATTGCAGTTTCCTAGCAGTTAATGCTGTTATTTAGATGCTTGGTCTTTGCACATGAAATCTTGACCCTCTTTAAATCAATGCGGGATTTGCAGTGTATCTCAGTGGAATCAGGATTTCATCCTTTGTGTGTTTTAGTATAAATGTAAACAGTTCTTTCAGCTTTTAATGTTCTTCTGCTAATAGCTGCCTTTATCCAAACAGGAGGAATGTTTGATTTAATCACTTTCACCTTATGGCTTCTTATGGTATAATGGCTTTCATTGAGTCAATAGAACAATTTTTGTGGGGTTTTGTGTTCCTTTCAAATTGCTTTTCATTCAACTCAAAACTATCAAGTGAAGTGTTGATCAAAATGGCTGTCCTACAGATTTAAGGATGGTAATTCTTCACAATGTTGACTTTCAAAATATGTGTAATGAAGCAGTCTGTTTTCCTCTCCTTTCCTTGTTGACAGTCTTCCTTCCCATCCCCATGATTCCTGTCTGTTACTAGTTAAGTGCTGTGAGTATAGTAAAGACGAGCAATGCTGCAGTTTCTCAAGGTTTCAACTGTACTCAATTTGTCAAGCTGTTTTAAATCACACTAATCATTTGAGGTTGTGTATCCCAAGTATGGATAGTACTTGTCCGCAATTATTAAGAATGACATTTTATTTACCTTACTGCTACTTTCCTATACATATCTTAGGTGTCCCACTTCTTTTTAATTGTCCTTTATTTCATTTGAAGAAAATTGCCATCAAATGTAAATATTAAGATTGTGGTGTTTTCTGATGAGCATTCATCCATCGCTCATTTGCTAGCAGATTAGAGTCAGTAAAATAGGTAAGAAAAATTGGACTCCACTTGTTTTGAGACTGATTTCTTCTTGCTTACTGACTTGACTAGATTCTCTTCTCACTGAAATATGCAGGTGCTTATAAATACTACATGTGTGTGCATGTGTCATATATATATATATGTGCTGCAAGTGTCTCTGATCATTATCAGCTTTACAAGGATTTAATGACTAGTGATTTTTTGATTGACTTTTAAGATATTTGTTTTTTTCCCTAAACCCTCAGCTTCTGAAATCAAGAGGCTAAGGAAATGTAACCTTTTATTCCTTAAAAGATAATAAACCATGCTTGTAATTTGAGGGAGAAGTGAAAAGGTAATGCAGGCATATCACAAAAGCTTACAAACGCAAAGTAATGAACACTTCCCTCATAACTTTGTGTGTGTGGTTTTTTTTTTTCCCCTTACACCTGAATGTTTGAAATGCAATAAAAATCTGACTGTAGTTTGAAAACATCACTCCACCTTGTCGATGCTGGATTACAAAATTGCATTAATTGGGTTGAATTTCTTGGTAATAAGTGGAGCTTGCAAAATACGAGTTGGTGAAACAAAGTTAAAATAGTCTGTGAGCTCTCATGATTTTCTATGTGGTAGACGTTCATTTCTAACATCTGGCTTGGAGTTTCACAAAGGCTGTTAGCAGAAGTCAATATATGTTAGAATGCATTGACAATAATATTTGAGGTATTTCTGAAGAAACTATGGCAATCATATTAGAGGGGCTTTTTTTTTTTTTTTTTTTTTGAGAGCTACTTTAAAAATCCCTGAACTACAGTTGAACAGATGGTATTTGCCATTGTTGTCAGTCTTGGAAAGAAAAAAAAATGAACTTTTAAGATCTTGGCTAACAGAATTTTAAATTCATGTTGAGGAAAAAAAACCCAGAGAGATTTAAATCAGTGTGATTTATGTTAAACTGTTTTAAAAAGTCTGTGTTACAGTAATGACCTATAGAACTAGCAAAGGTAGATTCATAAACTGTTGATTTGGTGTGATAAATGGAAAAGCACTGGATACTGTAGTTGGCTTCCATCTTTTTCTTCCTTGAAAGCAGTGTTAACAGTATAGATGTATAAAGTGAAAAGATCAAAGTGCAATTATTTCAATGTTTTGCTGAAGTGAAAGACACAAGATAAGACACACAGTGCTTGAGACTGAATAATTTGAAAAGTAATATTTTCAAGGCTTGTTTTCAGAATCTGATTTTTTTTTTTCTTTCCTTTGCACTCCTTTAACTCTAGTCTTTAGTGTTGTGGGGTCTGTGGACCACTTCCAATGCCTGCAAAAAATAGTAAAGAAAAACAAGTCTATTTTCAGTAAGGCTTTTGTTACCATTCAGCTGTCCATCTCTAAATTTGTAGAGATCCACAAATCAAAAATTATTGGAGCTACTTGTGAAGATTAGCAAAAATATCTCTGAGAGAATATTTTTGGTGGAAACAACATGACCTCAAAAAAGTGTCAATCATCTGTTAGTTGGATATGTGACTGTTTCTAATAATAAACAATGTTTTGTCCAATATGAATACCTCGTTTAAATTTAATCTGTATAGGTTTGAATATAAAATAAAAATTCTTACAGGATTCAACAGGTCAGTCTTAGTAAATAAATAATAGTCACTTCAAATTACTTTGTGAGTTGCAAATTTAAATTGTTCTCTGTGTACTTCAAAAGTTTATACTTTTTTTTTTAAAGTTTTTATACTTGAAGCCACTTAAATCAATATGGTAAGAGTTTCAATGTTTTCACTAACTGAAAAATTATACTTTTAAAAAGAAGGGATAAAATTTCAGGTGGCATAAGTCAGCAATGCCATTTTAAATCAGCAGAGTCTGTGGTCCTGTAGTAAGGATATGAAGGAATACAGAGTTTGGGTTTTTGTTTTTTTTTAACTTCTCAAAAGCTTCCAAAAAAGTGTTCTGTGTAATTTTTCTGAGTTCTGGACTGAGTATTTGCCAGAACAGCTCATCAGACAGATCTGGAATTTTTTTGGTGTATATGTATTGGGGAAAAAATATTGAAAGTGTAATTGTCTTACTTATGAAACTTGCGTCAAAAGCTATAAGCATCCTATTTATTCTGTGTAGTTGGAGCTAAATCAGCAATAATGTGTTTTCTTTGGAAATAGATACACTGTTGGGATCTACTGCTGATTTCACTTTGCAGATTGCAGGTCCTGTACTGAAAGCACAATTGCAATGCTTAGCTGGTTGTATTTGATTAGGAGGCAGCATGGAGGTGCATTAGGCTATAGGTGGCAACAAAATGTTGTGGTCAATTTCTATGATGTTATGGATGCTTCTTTGTTTTCTTTCCCTTCAAACAGAAGTACACTCCAGTAGGTGTGTTGCATTGGGCAACACTGCAAGGGAGCATCTATTGACATGTGGAATGCACACTGGCTAAATGGACAAGCATGGTGTTTGCATGCCTGCCGTCTGTATTAGTGTCTGCAGAACAACTTACTGGTTCTTGGGGGTGCTAAAACATATGTACAATATGTACAGAAGTATTCAGTGAGGGGGAACTGGTGTGATGAAGATAAGCAAGGGACAATATCTAGGACAAAATGTTAAGTTATGCCGTACTTGGAGAAGTGAATTGACTGGGCAACTCAAAGGTGCCTCTATTTGGGAAGTACTTTCATTTGAGATGATCCTGAAAAAGGTGGTTGTATCATAACTTCAGGGGAATATTTACTTTAGGGCTAAAATTGCATTCTACAAAATGAAAACTTGTCTCTCTGGTTTCCTAAATTACAGTGGAATTTACTAGGGGATAGATCTTAAAATGCAGTAATCATTGTTTAAACCCTCCATTTGAACGTGCAGTAAGAGCTAAACCCATGCATAGATTAGCTTAACCTTCTTTGGAAATATTTGGAACTGAACAATATAAATGCTTTCTGTACAGAATAAGGTTGTATATGACAAAGTCTTTCACAATAGCCATTACAAATACATCTTATTTTGTACAATAGAGAAAGTTTAGTTACAGCAAGATCAATGTGTGTGTGTGGGGAAAGCTTGGTATTTGGATAAGCAGACATTGGCAATTCAAGTTCTGAGGTTCCTAAGACTTAAGCGCTTTCAATACTCCAAACCGAAACAGACAGAAAGGGGCTCAGAGCCAAGAGCCTTGGGTTCGTGAGCTCAGTCCCCAAACATTTCAGATTGATGGGCAGACACTGAAATTCTGTAAACTTTTGAGTATCTAGCCTTGACTGTATTTCAAGGAGTGGCTCTCAATGAGGCCACAAATCCTAAATATAAATTAGGACAAGTGAATAAAGTGCTATGGAAACTTAGTTATACACCAGCTTCTGTTTTGCTGGAAGCTAATACAACCCAATATATTTTTGCAAGTCTTTACCAATATTGGCAATTAACATTTTTAGTGAAAACCCAAGAATAGTTGAGGGTTAAAAAGGGACATAGGAGGAAAATTAATATTTTTCTACCTTTAAGTTTACCTCTTTCTATTCTAAAATACCTTCTATGAAGTGCTGACTGTAGCATTATTGTAAAGGATTTTTGAGTTTATCCTCGCAAAATATTTCTTGGGTATCTTTTTTCCGGATCTTCTCTGACCCAATTCTTTTAGGCTGACTACATTAGAGATTTCACTAGTATTCCACATAAGCAATTACTCTGATATAAATTATGATCATCCTAGAACACAATTTTGACCTTTTATCTGTTCTGCTGCAGTGAGTATAATGACTATGTTGAACAAAGGAGGAAATTGAAGGCCAAATATTATACAGAGGATTTGAATCACCTGGGACCTGAAGAACACTGGCTATAATCTGTGTAAAGGGAGCTGTTTGTGGTCTTTTCCCATGTATAATGTGCAGCTATCTTTCTCAGCTATTGTTACATGCCCAGTAGGAGAAATTTGATGATGGGGAGGGGATGTGAGCAAGGACATGCAGAGTAGGCACTTTTAGATCAGTGCCTGTGAGTTGTTACTTGTGAATTATTTTGCCTTGTAGTAGCTGTGCTAGTCCCTCCTCACATAGGGGATAGGAGCATGTGAGGCATCATATTCTACTTGTGCTTCCTTCTCTGCATCCTAAGAGATGTCCTAGTACCTTATGAGTCTCTAAAAGCTATGTAACTTTGAGCTGAAGGAGTTTGCAACTACAAAAAAATAAAGTTCTACCTGGTTGGCTTGTAATACTTTAGCTGGTTTCATATTACAAATTAAAATCTCAAGTCACAGTTCTAAAAGTAAAATTTAGAACTTTAGAACTGTGCAATATTTTCTTGATGCATGTTATTGTATATAGTAAGTCTATAAAAATTCATTACATTGTGATCTGTATGAGATCTGGGAAGTGGGAAGAAAATTAAATAGAACCTGTATCCTTTCAGATTCTTAAACACATTGAGGTTAATGTTTTGTACAGTAGGGCTTTGCTCCTAACTTAGCACTGCTTGGTGCAGGAATTCAATCTAAAACGTGTGGTAAAACAATTGATACAGCTTTCATTTCCTTCCTCAAAAGTCATCTTACATTTAGTTTTCCCATTATTAAATGGAACTAATTACCACTAGCTTTGTATGACCCATTAGATGGGTAATATGCTTTGTTCTAAACTTTGGAGTGTACATAGCAAAACTTTGAGGGTGATTTCATTCCTCCAACTGGAAGACACTTCATATGCTTTTCAAGATACATGGCTCAGAGCAACAATTGGACCTATCTTGGGAGGATAATGAGTTCCCTTGTAGTCCTCATAAAAACTGATTGGTCAAATTACAGAAGAGCTCCAGGGTCATGTACTCACACCAGTATTTTGTTCTTAAATATGTGTTTGATGGAGAGTGAACATGATCACTAAGTTGCAGAAAGGGAGTGGAGATGTCATTGTCTGCTTATGTATCCAGATGGTTTCTGTGAAGAGTGTGACCCTGAAAATTTGCTGCATTGTTCACTGCAGTGATTTTACTGAAGACACTTTTGCTTCAGGGGAATTTCAATGCAGTATTTATTTCACAGCAAATAGAGAAAAAGTGTGTGCTTGTTTTTCTGGAAGGGGAAAGCATTATTCTGAAGTATACATTTACTTAAGTGGTACATCAACTTGCATTGAAATTAATGGATCCTTTTACTAACTATAGACAAGTTGAATCAGGCCCTGTGTGCAGACACTTTTTAATCTGCAAGTTTGCACACAAAAGTTCAGAATGTCAACTAGAAATTGTGTTGACTGTTTCATAGCCTTTGTAGGAAACAATGTTCCACGCTTTTTGTGACCTAAAATAGAAATATAATAGGTAGTATGCCTGCAAACCAAACAAACCACGTAGGATCATGCTGCTTTGTGTTTCCAGAAATGATGGAGAAGATTGATCAGTGATATTTGCAATACTTTATGTCTAGGTATACGTATGATAAAGTGAAATTTCTGTATGACCAATAAAACACCTGACTACTGCTGGAGGTGAACATAGTCTATTAATACTATGGACTTCAGCTGAATAGTAGAGAAATAAAGGATACTTTTGATGGGATTATTTTAAAATAAGTTCTCATCAACTCCTGACTGCAATATCTTAGGCTTAACTTGATGTTACTTATGAATTGCTGTGTATAGTATGTTTAGCATGCAGCTACATATCTGAGATTTTTGAATATCAGTGGAAATAACATGCAAGGGTAAAATTTGGCTTTGTACAATAATGCGTCTGTATTTGAAATCCTGCCATGTGTGTATATGAAAGGCGTGAGCCTGTAGCCCTAGAAACTGTTATTCTCTACTTATATAACAAACGTGAAACAACTAAGAACTTGTGGCCCATTGTGTCTTCCTAATATTTAGAGCAGAAATGAAATGAAATGAGGCTGGTCTGTTCTTCCATTGGGCTTCACTGTGACCAGTATGGTCACAGTGGTTAGGTGGTATTGTTTTGGTGTTCGGTTTTTTCATTCAAAGTGGAGATATTGGCTTTGTTCTTACTATGGTAAGACTATAAACTCACTATGTATGCTAATGACTAACTTTTTCTGCTATAATTCGTGAACAAACTATCTTTTGTGAATTTAGGCTTGGTGTTTCAAAAGCATCTTGGGTATCAAAATCTTCTTTTTCAAATTGTGAGTTGTTCCTGAATGTGGCAATCTTTGCAGAAATAGCTCAAATTCCAGTAAAGTCCTCTGTTCATTCTTTCTTTCTTTTTCCTTTATAATAAGAGAAAATAGATTATTTTTCTGAGTTTTTAAGGATATTAAGTTTTGGATGGGATAATACTGCTGAAGTGCTTTATTTGCATAACAACTCACTAGAATGCAGTATTGATTGCTATTCATGAGTACCAACATTCACTGAATAGCTTGGAAAGGTAATTAAAAATTATAATTGACTTTATTTCTCTTTCTTTAGTTAATGTTTCTCTTTCCTGTCAAATTGTGAAGTTGGTTTTTGTCTTCAGTTTTTAAAAATAACCTACCTTCTGCACAGTCAAGAGAACTTTGTAGCCTCTTTGTGAATTGTTAACATGAAAAATCATGCTTAGGTGGGCTGAAATCTCCTGAGGCTTGTTTATACCCTCTCTGTAGCTCAGGTAAGTGTAATAAAAGAGTGTTTGTATACTTCATGGCTTCTTAAGATTAGGGAGTAAAATTTTTAGTTTTGAAATTTTAGAAAAGAACAAAAAAATCAATTTATTTTAAAATTATATCTTTACATGGGCCAAGATTGTAAATCCATTCACAAATTTTGTGTTGATGAAATTACTCCCTGGCCCAGTAACATAGTTGCTAGTGATATGCTGGAAAGTGGTTTTGTTGCATTAGTTTTAGCCACCCTTTAGTTTAGCAAACATATTGTCACGTGCAAGAGAATATGACAAAAATTATGATATTGTCCCTGGTTAAAGGAATCTTTGAAATGAACATTATATGAGGCTGGGAGAGTGTACTAGGCTCAATTTTTTCTGATGTTTCTGGAAAAAGCCATTCAGACTACCTAGACCTTTTGCTGTTCTCTTGTTCTTATGATGCTGACAACCTATTTAGGTTATCTATTTAATTGCCAAGTTCTTTCAGTTAGTGATCTAAGCCTCGACCCTATGGAGTTGAGTGAAACTAAGCAATAAAGCATTTTGCACAGGAGACCATTGTTGTCATTCCTAACTCATCCCAGTGAACTTCTGATTGTATCCTAACGAAAGTAATTAATATTATGAAACAATTGGCAAGGATATTAAAATTACATGGGATTTATGAAAATGGCTTTTATAGAAGGAAAACTGTTATTAAAAAACTAAAAATGCAGCTGATGATTTGCTCAACACTGTGAGCTTAAAGACACTTAATGTTTGTTTGATGGACAAGGTCGTTTCTCAGCATGGCACTCCCTTCTGAAGAGAAGATGGATTATAAAATGTTTCATCACCCATACATCTGAATGCAGCTGATAACAGGACAAAACTCACTGCATTCATTTTGTACAGTTTTGTGTTACATCTCAAAAACCTCTCATACAAAATGTTGCACCAACAACTGAGGGAAATTACGCAGTCCAAGGCTTAGGCTTACTTAAGGTGTATATATTGCTGATTAGAATTTAAATGTATTTGCTACGCCTATTAGAAAACATCTAAAAAAGGATTGTCATGCTGTTAGCTCTTAAATATGTTTGGAAGAGCAACTCATGAAAGTGCCTTTCTAAGTTGACTTCTTGAAGAAAACTGTAATATGATTTGATCACTCAAGTAAAAAAATTACTTTAAAAATATTGTGTGTCATTACTACATAACCTGTATTATTTCTATGTATGTAAATACCTTACATATTCTGAATAAAATAAATTATTGTATATGGAGTTCAACTGTGCTGTTCCATTTCCGTTTAGATGTAGATCTGGTGGATCCATAGAGCAATGGACTGATTAGCTTTTGGCAACTGTTTCTGTAAATGAGAACGATGGATTTGATAACTTGTTAATATTTCATTTGAAATTCTTGCAGGGGAGTTGTGTAAATAGTTTGAAATGCAGACAATCCAGTCATGTATTTCTCACAGACTTGATGAAAAGACAAGCTTTTTAACATCAAATAATGCCTTCCTTTTTATTATACAATATTTATGGTTTGCTCTGTAATCAGATGGCTCTTGGGATTAATATGCATCAGGTTCTAATCCCTTTAATTCTGCTGACTAATGTCTTTTCCTATTTTTTCCTCATTGAAGCCAGTGGAGTGGCTTGTGAATGAAGTTGAAAGTAAAAAGATCAAAACTGGCCTTTCAGTTGTAAAATCAGAATAGTGCATGCCCTGCAGATCAAGACTAGGGTCCAGGGCTGTACAAAACAATATGGTCTGTTTTTTTCAAGGAGGTTATAAACCCATATTTCTCAATAAACTGACTTTGCATGAGAATTTGCCTCAAAATGTGGCACTGGAAAGCAAGCAAGCAAGCTCTGTGTGCAGGGATAAGACATCACTCATGACAGACTGTGGATTTGCTGGTCTTCATGCTTCCTTCTTGGTTCCTGATTCCACAGACAGGATTTTGCTTGGAGTTATTTTCCTTTGCTGCTTATTATTTGTGAAAGAGGTGATGCAGTTTCTATTTTAAATTCTGCACTTCAAGAGATGAGCCATATCCTGTGAGTATGCCTGTCATCTCTTCTACACTACCAGGCTATTTCTTCAGATGTTTTCACCTTTGTGTAGCTGGTGGAGTGAGGAATGAGATGGTGTGCAAGAAAAGCAAGCAGTGCACACATTCTTATATGGCTCCTTCTGTTCTTGTGAATGGCCAAAATGATCTCTAAATTCTCTCATAAACTAACTGGGTGGTGGTGGTAGAACAAACATGTTGTCATTCTTTCATTCTCAGTTCTGCTGTTAAAGCATATATGAGAAAAGTATCTTGATTTATTGAGTAGTGTGATGAAAACTTGTTTATTTCCACTAAAACTTATGAAGAAAACAGCTTCCACAGCCAAAATGCCCTATCCCAAAAAGTTTATTTAGTTTGAAGGTACTCAAACTAGTCAGTTCTTTGCTTGAATTTCAATTTTCTCCTCTCATTGTTTTACAATCTGGAGCTGTCCTTAATGGCACACATCAGAGACTTTCCCTTTTAAGTGAAATAAGTCAATTGCATTTCTAAACACTGATGGGCAGACTGTACCAGCAATACTCGCACTGTGGGTTTTTTAGTCTCAGTCTACAGTTCTTCCAACCCCTTCCCTCAAGATTTTTTCCTATTCCTGAGAAATAGTTAAATACTTTGGGATTTTTTTGTTCATTGTTTTTGTTATGCCCTTTTTTTTTGGTGACTGGTAGCTTTTAAAGAATTCTTTTCTTCTTGCATTATATTTTATTGAAACTGGTAGATATGATAAAGTTTATTTATATTCATCACCTCAAGAAGAGAGTGTATGTAACTTGCTTCCCTCTACTGGACTAGAGAGCGTGCCAGCTCTGTACACAAGCATTCAGGCGGTTAATAGTACTGGTTGCAGCTGTCCTGCCATGGTCTCCAGAGCCTGTTCCCTTCACAGACTCTGATAAAGCTGGGGCTGAAAGGTATGTTTGCTGCCTTTGTTAAAGGATTTGAGCAATATTCTGGCTTGTTCTCCAGATGGTCCAAAGGATGAAAGCTTCTCCTGAAGTGTATGCTTTTGCAGCTTCTCTGTCACAGGACTGTGAATGCTCTCGGTCTGTGGTCAACAAAGAAAAAGGCCTCTGTCAGCTTTCTTATACAGTGTCATAGCAACCGATGGATAATGAAGCAAGTTACGTGCACTCTGTTTATGAACAGAACTGGGTACGAAAGAGTAATAATTAGGGAAATAAACAGAGCAGTCCTATATGTGACTGGTTTCCCAACCCCTGGTAGTGGTGCATTTGGCACAATGGCTTTTTCTCCAAAATTGTCTTTCTGCTTTGCAGTTTTTCATAAGGAGAGGATGGGAATTTCATTACTCTAACCATTCCCATGCCATCTGAGAAATGTGTTATTTTGTTGCTTATGCTCTATGCATAAGCATGTTGCTTATGCTCTATATTAATAGTTGCAGTTTCTTCCTTAAACTAAATTCTAATATTAGTGTGCATTTCAAAAGTAATTTTAAAAACATGGCAAAAATTGCTGGTAATTATTGGTTTGAGAGTTACTCTTGCAGTATGCATCAAGCTAACGTTCCTTCATCTTTGTATATTATATCCTTAAAATGTCATTAAAATATGCCAGCCTTCAGCTCGCAAAATAGGGTCCCAATTGGTGACTGGGGCATCTAGTCATTGCTGAGGTACAGATGTGCAGTTTACTGTGCAATGACTATCCAATGGTTGGAAATTGGTGTTTAGAGCTTTAAGAATATTTTTATTCTTAGGGTTTGCTAGTTGTCCTATCACCCCAATTTGTGGTTAAGTTTCTCTTCTAGCAAAAGAACCCAAGCAGCCTAAGAAAACAGAAATGGGAGAAAAGTTTACAGGCTAATTTTCTGATTTATTTTTTTTCCTGGGCAGAAGATTTGGCTCTTGTTATCTCTACTTTCCATTTGTATAGGTTTTCCAGGTTTAGCATTTCTAGATAGTGTAAATTATGGATGTTATTCCTAATAGGTATGAAATTATAGATAAGAATTGTTTGAAGGGGCGAAAAATCCACCCACCAACCCCCAACAGCAATCCTGTATTTTAATACAGATGCTATTTACGTTTTCATTTTATGTATTTATGCATAACAATGACACTCTTGGCCTTGATTCTGAAAGGAACATAGGTTTTTTCACTTTTTTGGCTATGGAAAGCTAAGGATTTTTTTTTTCTTTTTGCATTCTTCTTAAAAATTCAATATGAATCAAGGTTTTGTAAAAATAGAAATTTTGCAACAGACTGCATAAAGCGTGTAACTACTATTATTGATTTTTCTCACTAATGGAATAATGTTCATCTCTCTTCTTAGCTGGTCTCCTGAGATTCTGCAGGTCACTTGGTAACATAATAAAATCAAACACAGACACATTATTTGTTAAACTACACACCATGAATAGAAAATGAGGCCCGAAATGACTCTCTGTCTCTCTGTTATTTTACTGCTTTGTTCTTGGTTTTGTTGTTGTTGTTGTTGTTTTTTAAATATACTAAAATATTAATGTAGAAAAAGCAATAAGTGGCAGAAACTACTGCTCAGATGGAAGTACCATGTTGCTTTATCAGGAGAAGCTGACAGATAAAACATTAAATATAATTTAATTGTTTGCATTGTTGTACAAAAATAAGAACCAGGATAATGTCTCCATCTTTTTTATCTCCCTTTATGTCCTTTTGTGAAATCAAGTGTGGTGGGTAGCATTTCAGGAGGATAAAAGGGGGACCTAAGATGCATGAGCCATTGAAAAATAATTTCTTAAATTTAATTTTTTTCTTCATAAAATACAAGGGGGAATAATATAGCCATGAGTGCCACAGCAGGCTTTCCCTCTTATTTGAGGTCTCAGACAAAGCTTTATTTTAGTCTTCGTGAGAATAAAATTGTCAATTCATGTTTTTAATTATTTAGAAGTTTTTCCCCATCCTGGCTGTTTCTTTTTTTCAAAATGTATTATACATTTTATTTGAAAATAAATATTTTTTTAATGTGATGCCTTCTTTGTGCTGCAAGGAGATTCTTTCTCCTGCAAGTTTTCTTTGTCTTTTGTTACAAGTCTGTGAACAGACTGTTTTTACCTTAAATTACAGCTCATATCACTGATTGCTCTCTGTAAATACTTCTTTGCTATTTAACATGCAGGGTTTCATACAGCATGAAGTTAGAGGAGATAAAAAAGATGGTTATGGTTCTGTTACGACTTATGTAGGGGATCTATTCTTTTATTCTACATATTTTAATATCAGCATATTTCTTTGTTCCGTGTAGACAGTTGTTCTGCAGTCAGAATGCTGCTGTTGAATTTAGCTTTTATTAACTAAGAATAAATAGTACTAAACAAAAAAAGCCAAGTTAATTTTGAAGTAGCGTATGATACTATAAATACAATCAAGATTTGTACAGGTTTAACCAGTGGGACAATACAATGTGTACATGGGCCTTCTTTTCGAAGACCATTTTAAAATGATTTGATGGATTTTGGTAAGAGCTTAGTGTATTTCCAACATTTTTCTATCAAGTAAGTGTAGTCAGAGTTCAAACAACTATTCAGGTAAAGTTCTAAATTCGTAATGAAACATCCAAAGTCAAAGAAACCTGAACAGAGTATATAAATAAAAAGGGAAAGCTGCTGTCTCTCGCTCCAATCATTTGCCTATAGCTCCCCATTCATTTTGGGACCTGTAAGACTTGCTAGTTTTGATTAAAATGCTTGTGGTGTATAGGCTTTTATGTTTTGTTTTTTTGTTTTTTTTATTACAGTGGGCAAAGAAGTGTTACTACTGAGTGAATTAGTCATTTGTACAAGTATGGAATAGCAAATTCAGTTGAGGAAAAAAAACATTTCTGGGCTTTAGTGGTGGGCTAGAATTGATTCAGAGACACTACCACAAGATAATAAGCATGTAGTGATGTTCAGCGGCAACTGAATGTTTAATCAACAAAGCTCTTTGAGAGTTTTTATATAAATGCAGTGTAAAGTCTGTTGCTCTTAAAAGTCAAGGGTCTCTCAGATCAGAATCAAAGAATTTATTTAATCTGTGGGAAGGAAATACATTTTCTGCTTTAGAAAAATTAATTTGTTAAAGGTTCTAATTCCTCATTTTTTGCTGCTTTGGGTGGTTGTAGCTGCGTAGCAAGAATCTAGGGGATTTTACAGTGATATTGTCCACACTAGATGAAAAAAAATTGTATGTCAGTGAAGAATGTGAGTCATTGTTTATTCTCTTTGCAGTCACTATAGGTATTCCTTGATAAGACGCTGGACAGGTTTATTTTAAATAACTGTTTTTCTTTGCTGGTGTCCATGTTCCACCACTACTAACACAAAATCATACACTCACAACTGGTTTTGGGGTTGCTTTCTAATTAATTTTATGGCATGGCTTCCCTATGAATCTTTTCTTACCATTGTTCATTTTTTATTATGACATTTGGTGGTTCCAGACTTGTGGGCAGTCTGTAAACACTGTGCCCTTGTCATGATAGCTTCCTTTGGTGTTGGTCATATATCTTAGTGTTTCAACAGTATTAGTGTGTTTCCATAACATGTCTTACAGAATATCTTATTTTCTGTTTATTCTTTTGGCTGTCTAAATATACTTGCTATCTAAGGGATCTTCCTTTACTCCTTTCACATGACTGTTAAATATTGCATGAACCTCTTTTTTGCGCTTGAGGAGAAAGTGTAAATTGCCGATCTAGGTTGTTCTCAGGGTTCTGTAAGCAGCTCTGTGGAGTTTGCACATGATGTCAGCTGGGGCCCTCCTTAAATGTAAGGATTGAACGCAGGCATTTCTTCATCCAGTCAGGATCTTGAAGGGGGGGGCGGGGGGAAGTAATATTTCATTGATTTCTGTCTGGGCAGTTCTGTCTTATTGCCTGAGAATTTGTAGTGACACCTGGAGTTTGATGCAGATATTGATGTTAATGCAGCAGCTTCTGAGGCATAATTAGGATGATAAATGGGATAATTCTGTGGTTAGATTCTTCTGCCACACACTGTGCCACAAAGCTACAGCTTAGCTTGTAGCCTGCTGGCAGGTGAAAACATTGCTGTTGACTGAACACAGTGTGAAATGTTCAGGCCATGTTCAAATTTGAGTAATGCATTTAATAAAAGTAAATGTCTATGGTAATCAAAATCCCTCTGTAATTGTTTAGCTACTTTCCCAATATGAATCTGTGTATTTTGGGTGTTCTTTTGCTTAACAAACTACAGTCAATGAACCATTTCCTGCAGCATAACAGCTCTTTGAGAAAGGGTGGGAGCAGGGGCAGTTGAGTTTTGATGAGTAGAAGCTTTAGCAGTAAGAGCAAAGCAGAAGATATTAGGTGCATCTCTCCCAAAATTGTTAAAATCTGTTAGTGCCTTAGTGAATATGTAGTCTTTCACTTAAATATTGAAAATCAGTGTTAATGCTGTTAAGCTTCTAATGTATTGGTGAATTTGATGATATAATTTAAAACCCCAGCTCTTGTTTGCTTCATGTCAAAGTGAAAAAGATTAATCTTCATTTGTATCCTGCCCTGCAATTACCTAGAGGTACTGTGTGCCCTATATCATCTAATATAGCAGGGGATTACTTGTAGTCCTCATTCAAGCAGAACTTGCAGTTTCTGAAGAGGGAGTTTAATTTCAGCAAAGAAGTTTGTCATGGATCAGAATAGAAAGCTTCTGTATCAGAAATATTCCTCAATTTCATGGCAGTGGTTCAAGTGCTGCTGTAAAAGATAAGAAGAGAATATTGGTGTCTGTGTGAAAGATGTGCTAAGATGTAAATACAAGGTATGCAGGGGTGGAAAGATACTAAAGGTAGTAGAAGAGAGAAAAGGAATTTCTAGTTTCTTGGGGAAGCTCTGTGTCCAATGGAGTGTGGTCTCATAATAGGAAGAAAAAGAATTTGCTCTCTACACTTTATGTACTTTGTCTCAGTAGTTAGCCAGATGACTTGCACTTGAATTTGAATGGTTTAAGTAGGATAGGCAATGTATGAGCTATCCCAAACAGAGGCCTATTGCATGTACATGTTTTCTATATTTTTATGCATGCTTCCATGGTTGTATACATTGGTACTTTTGTCCAGAGGTTCTTGGAGGCTTTTGCTTTAAATAAATTGTAAGAGATTTTGTGAGTTCATTGGATGGGATGGCAAGTAAAGGTTATGAGAAATGCACGAAGACTGTTAGCATGAAAGTGTCCTCATATTCCTCAAGGGACATTCTAGCTTATGTTAAAAGACAGCTGTCTCTAACCTTTCCTCCTTGCTGCACAAATGCCTACTGTATAGAGCACAAATGAGTATGGGGTTTAAGGTTTTGCATGGGCAGTGCAGAAGTAGGAGAAAAAGATGAGAGGGCATAGCNGGGGCAATTAATATCACTGTCAATGTTAAGATTTTCCAATTGGTCTGCTCATAGCAGTCTGATTTTGCGGAGTGAATATGACACAGATAAATCAGCGAAAGGCATTTAGGGTTGGCTCTTGCTCTAGGAAACAAGGCTGACCTAACTGATCTAGTTTCCTATGCTCTGATCAATGTGGTTTGATGCTCTTTGTTCACTTGTGTCTTCCCTCATCCCCCAGTCATAGGGTCTGATGTTGCTGTATAATGCTGTAAGACATGTGACTGAATGTGGAAAAGTAAATAAAGTATTTTTGAAGAACTCATCTGAAATGCTCTATGTCGTCCTTGACGTGGTGGCATGTGGTTGACTTTCTCTTGTAGCATTTCTGTTTGCTTGTCACAGTTTCGAAATATGTTCACTTTTAAAAGTTTTGGTCTCCACAGGATTTTCTCTGAATCCTTTAGTTGTCTGAAGCATTCTTGGGGGCTCAGACCTTCTGGATATGCTGATTTTAGTTCAAGAAACTGTAAATCACCTCACTGTTTTTCATGGGATTATTCATGCTATTGGCTGGACCATTTGCAGCACCTGACATTGCTGGGTCTGTATTCTTTGAAAACACATTTGTTAGGCAGTTGCATTAAACAAACAATTACTCCTGTTACTCATTTTCTGCAGCTGTGAACCAATATTGCCAAATAGTGTTGATGCAATTGTGCTGTTGATGCAATTATGCTGTTGCCGTTAAAAGCAGAATTGAGGAGCTCAAGTCCATGAAATTAACAGTAAAGATAAGTAGGAGACAATATTTGCTGGAAGAAAGTTAAATTCTCGATAACTGTGTAAAGATCACTGACTGAATTAGTAAGGAATCAGTCTTCCATTGAATTCAAAATTTCTACTAAGAGCATAAGAATAGTTACAACTTCAACATTTTGGTGTGGATTCTGAAAGCAGGAACATGAATGCATCTGCTGTTATAGATAGATACACAACCAAACAAAAATATATGACTCAAACATCTGGAAGACTCAAAGTAAAACTCTAACTGCATTGTTGTCTGAGATTTTCTTAGTCCTGGTTTACTAAGCTAAACTAGCTATTTTTTGCAGCAAAGATTTTCTCTTTTCTTCTTTTAAAATGTAACTTCAATCTTTTTGAGGGAGAGTTGAGGAATCAAGATTTAATTCTGATATTGAAAAAGGGTCTGCAGATTTCCAGTTTGCTACTGAGAAAATATATACACTTTAATTAACTTGTATATCATAACTTAGATTTCTACAGAAATACTAAGGACATTGAGATGCTTTGCAAACTTGTAGTTTTTCATAATGTCAAACTGTATTTAGTATTTTAGGACTTTTTAGTTGTTACTTAGGTAACAACTGCAGCTGTATGTGACATTCTTTGCAGACATAAAGAAGTTAATAAAGGCTTAAACTTCAGTTTGGTTATTTCAGGACTTATCCTTGTGTCTCATCTTTCTCCTTTTCTCATTCATGAACTGACATGAAATTCTCTTTCCCCTTTCCCAGCTAGATAGTTATTTGCAAGGGTGAACGTTATTCTTCTCAAAACCTTCCTAAAACAAAGTAGAAGGGCAACCACAAAAGACTTAAAAGTTAATAACTATCAAATAAAATGTTCATGAAATTAAATACTGTTTCTAATCATGTGAAATAATGGAGGCCATCTGTGGTCAGCTGTAAAAGGAAAAAAACCCAGAAAGTACTGAGAAGCAATTAACTTTAAGGACTAAGTGATTTCTTTCAATTTTGGTCTAGCTCCTCCGGTATTATCTCTGCTCTGTGAGTAGAGCAATAGTTCTTTTGGAGGATTAATAATAGTACATGATATGTCTAAATAACCCTTTGCTTTGAGTTCTTTTGACCTGTTGGGTGATGTTTTGATCTGAAATGACTTTGCTGTCACATGATCAAAAGAAATAGAAGAACATAAGAATGCAAGTAATGAAAAACTCTCCAAAGTAATTGTAATGTTGCTGAACAGAGCAAAACTTTTTTTCTGAAAATGTCAAGGTAAGGTTTTTTTCCCAGTGAAGATTGGTTGTCATGTCTTTTCAGATCAATCTAAGATTTTAGAAGTTTTTGCACAAGAAGTTTATTTTAATTTCATGATGTATTATTGGTGGAAAGGGAATAGAAATAGTTTAGCAGTTCTATCACATACATTTCTGTGTCCGCTTTAAAATGTAATCTAAGACCAGTATATTTTTATAGTGTTTCTATGTACATGTGTGCTCACCATCAACACTACTATTTTGAAATGAGTTGATGGTGGTATGGTTGCAGTCTGCTGGGATGGTTTACACCTAGTTTGCAGACTATCTTTGCTGTCTCATGTTGCTGGCAGTCACCTTCCATCGTTTGCTGTGTTCTAGCAGCTGATTATACAACCACTGGAGCTGAAATGCTGGAAAAGTGGGGAAGTATTCTATCCAGTCCCATGTTATATCTGGTGATTAATATCCATAGCCTCAGGATAAATCCTGTTGGTTTTCAGTGCAGAGTAGGCTGTAAGACATTTAGGCCTTGTCTTCATGGTTCATAACTGGGAAAATTGATGGAAAATCAACTGAAATTGTGATTTTAATGCACATCAGTATGAAAACTGGAATTGCAGGCCTGTTAATTCTGAAGCATTGTGTGTGGGATTTACTCATTTAAATCCCTTTTTGGGCTTCCCTATTGCTCTAGATGTACTGCCTACTATGCATGTACCATCTTGCATCATTTCCCCGTTGTCATATCCAATGCACCACAGGTGGTTGGTTGGCCTGGTGTAGGATCCAGTGATCTGGTATGAGGCAGTGAAGATTACAGTAGGCTGAGGAGAGGATCTGGTATTTCAGGAGTTTGGCTAGGTATCCCCGATGTTGCTGGCAAACTTGCACTAAAAGCCTCTCCCTTATTGAAAGACCAAATCTCTTATCTGCTGCATGGTGATTTCTGTTGCTTGAGTAAGGAGACAATTTTTTTTTTCCTCCATCTAGAGACATGTGGCTCAGTATTTGGGATCTCCTGCCATTGGCACTAGGTGTGTGAATGGGTAATGGAGGCAAACAGCCAAAAGCATTGCTGGCTTCTTAACTGAAGTATCAGTGTGGGTAATCTGCTCTGCAAATGGAGGGGTGGAGAAGCTCAAGCCTTAATTTCTGCCTAAGGTCTCCATAAGTGCTAGTGCTATCTCTGGCCTTGTTTGGATGCTCATTTGGAAATAGTGATTACATTTGCTGCTCTCCAGGGGATTAAGCTACAATGTACCGATGTTGCTTTGTTTCTGCATGAGTCTTCACAGGAAGGTCTAGCACTCTTTCACTTAATATGCTTTTAGTTAATTTGGCTGAATTCCACATGAAATAAGCTCCAAGATGCTGCAGAAATATACAGCCCAAATCTTTACTACATGTTTACACAAGAGCCGTCTCATGATGAGACAGTATTGATTTGCTTCCTGGTAGGAGGCAATTTTGTGTTGGAGGTAACCTGACTGACATCAGAGAAGCATAGTGTGTAATGGACGCACTGAGACACCTTGTTTCATAAGCAAGCATGGTATACTTGGCTACATACTTTGTGTAGCTTAGTAGCCTAAGCTGTGAAGATGAAAATCTGCTTTGAACACAACTCATTGACGCTTTCTCATGGATCTTACATGTATGTATGATCATATGTGATCATACACTGTTGTGTATATGAAAAGTATTACAGAAATATTTACAGAGAACAGTATTTTTCTTGCTGAAGCATTATTCTTATTGTTCTAGTGCATCATGAGTAAATGAATCGAAATAGGGTAGAAAGCTTTTCAACCAATTAATTAGTGGAAGTACCTGATTTTATAAGAGGTAGGAAATAAGCTTTTGCAATGAAAATAGCCATAATAGAAGAAAAATGTAACTGTGTAACCCTCAACTTCCAAATTAGATCGAAAATCTATTGCTTCCCTATGCTAAATCTAACATATTCCTCTATAAATAATGCTACAGGATAAAATGAGTGGTTTTGTCAGCAGTTAACTTTGTCCGTTCACCAAGGGGAAATCATGCCTGACCAATCTGATAGCCTTCTATGATAGCATGACCAGCTGGGTGGATGAAGGGAGAGCAGTGGATGTTGTATACCTTGACTTCAGCAAGGCTTTTAATACTGACTCTCATAATATCCTTGTAAGCAAGTTTAGGAAGTGTGGGTTGGATGAGGGGTCAGTGAGGTGGGTAGAGGACTGGCTGAATGCCAGAGCCCAGAGGGTTGTGGTAAGCGGTGCAGAGTCTAGTTGGAGGCCAGTTATCTAGTGGTGTGCCCCAAGGGTCAGTGCTTGGTCTGGTCCTGTTCAACATATCCATCAATGACCTGGATGAGGGGACAGAGCATACCCTCAGCAAATTCACTGATGATACTAAGCTGGGAGGAGTGGCTGACACACTAGAAGGCTGCGCTGCCATTCAGCAAGGACCTGCTAGAGAGCTGGGCAGAGAGGAACCATATGAAATTCAACAAGGGCAAGTGTAGGGTCCTGCACCTAGGGAAAAACAACCCCAAGCACCAGTACAGGTTAGGGGTTGACCTAAGCAGCACTGTGGAGAAGGACCTGGGAGTCCTGGTGGACAGCAAGCTCTCCATGAGCCAGCAATATGCCCCCATGGCCGAGAGAAGGCCAATGGTATCCTGGGGTGCATTCAGAACAGTGTGGCCAGCAGGTTGAGGGATGTTATTCTCCCCCTCTACTCTGCCCTGGTGAGGCCACATCTGCAATATTGTGTCCAGTTCTGGGCTCCCCAGTTCAATAAGACAGGGAACTACTGAAGGGAGTCCAGTGGAAGTCTACAAAGATGACTAAGGGACTTGAGCATCTCTCTTATGAGGAAAGGCTGAGAGAGCTGGGTTTGTTTAGCCTAGAGAAAACTGAGAGGGATCTTATTAATGCTTACAAATATCTAAATGGTGGATGTCTAGAAGAAGTGGCCAGACTCTTCTCTATGATGCCCAGTGACAGGACAAGGGGCAACAGGCACAAACTGGAACACAGAAACTTCTGTTGGAAAATGAGCAAAAACTTCTTTACTTTGAGGGTGACCGAGCACTGGAACAGGCTGCCCAGAGAGGTTGTGGAGTCTCCTTCTCTGGAGATATTCAAAACCCGCCTGGATGTGATCCTATGCAACATTCTCTAAGTGATCCTGCTTGAGCAGTGGGGTTGGACTAGATGATCTCTAGAGGTCCCTTCCAACCCCTACCAATTTGTGAATCACAAAACAGTTTCTTGGAAAGAGGTCAATGGTAATTTAAATTCACTTTTTCAGAGGGTCCAGTTGAATGTGTAATCTTATTGGAAAGGTTTAATTCTTTGGGTTTAAACCTAAACTGCAAGTGCAGTGGTGAATCTACTGATATCCCATGATTAACTGGTGTCTGGTTCTCTTTTGGTAGGCTGAAGTAGTTAGTACATGCTTGCATGCTTTGCTGGATGCTAGAATACTTATCCAGTTTGCCCACAAAATCTACAATTTCTGGAGTGAACAGGTCTGCCCAGCTGAAAACTCCAGTGTTGTGTTTAGTGTTGCACTTTTGCCTTTATCTGACTGGCTTTTACTGCAGATCCTGAATCTGTATGTTTATTGGCTTTCCTACTGAGTTTTTTTCAGCCTAAACTGCAATAGTATGCAGTCCTAGGCAGTATACTTTGTAGCAGGAACCTGTTTTATGAACTTTAACTGTCTAGAAATTGTCTCTAGCTATTTCTCTAATCAATATTTATACAGAGAGGAAGGCTCATCTAGAGAAGATGGAACAGATTGTTCTTTTTGACAGCTAAAGTAAGTGGAGTTGGGTCCTGTCTTAGATTTAGATTATGAAATAGTGAGATTGAAAAATTATTAACTTGTCTGGTGTACTACTGCTGCAGAAATGACTGGGTAGGTTTTTGGTAATTAATTATTCAGGCTGATTTTCTCTGAGAGGGAAGGAGAACTTAGTTCACATGCACTACTTGTTTATAATTTATAATCAAGGGCAAACATAGACATGCTGTAGGTAAAAGACTGTGTAAGAAACTGCATGGATTAGAATGTGGAAATATTTTCATATAATATTGATAAATATTTCTATTAAACAAGAATAGTTTCATTTTATCTCAACTTATATTGGCCTTGGTTATGTGGCATAAGAAGGTAACTTGATATAGAATATTTCTTTACCATCAGAAATGATCTCTGGGAAGGGAAGTGAATGCCAAATTTGTTAAACTGCTGCTGTTTGCTATTTGTGCTACATCTGATATTGCTGTCAGTTGTAAAATTAACTGTTTCTCATTCTTTCATGAGAGGAAACTAAGTTTCTTGACCTTGATTTACAGTACAAGAGCAGCTGAAGAGGCATGGTTTTGACCTTTAGAGACATCTGAAAAAAATCTGTAACTGCAGCTTTGATAGCTGAGCTGAATAAATCTAACTTTAGATGTGAGAAACTAAAGTGTTCCCTGCAAAGAAAAAGTAAAAAGAACCCATTCAAACACTGGAGTGTGTCATAGATGTCTCCAGCAGCAGAAGAGCTTGTTGGTCAAGATCACTTTCTGACCTCTCAGTACTCTATTTACAACCATCCAATATCCCTTGTTTTACTACTTATATTCTATTAACAGTTTTAAGTGTTAACTGTTAATAATAGCATAATTTAACAAATCTTGGCTGTTGTAATTAGTCAGCATAACAGGAGACTGAAATAAGTCTTCAGGCTGCTTGTGGCTTTTGTACCAAAATTCAGTCATTAAAGAAGGTCATGGTCCTCTTGCTCAAAAGATGCTAGTGGAAATTATTTCTGTAACTTTGATTAAAATTTTGAAACTTAAATTGTTTTAAATCATTCTTGTAACTTAAGAATGTTCTTAAAAATCTGAATATAGCTTCTATAATGGACTGAACACAGGATAAATCAGTGCTGTTAATTGGGAATATCTGTCTGATCTATTTCCTGTCATACCACTGCAAGTCATGAAGGAACTATAACCAGATGATGGCAAACAAATGAGTACTACCCTGCAAGCTTTTATTTCAGAGCAGATATAGTTAATCTTTGAAGATGACTCAGGTGTCCTATAGCTTGCTTCTCTGGTTTTGTGGTTCCTTAAGGAAGTATCATAAATGCTGTCTTGTAAGTTACAGGAGTGGAAATGAGCTTTGTAGAAGATTGCTAGATTAGTCCTTGGAGCTACTATGTCACCATTAAAACCCCATGCTAGGACACAATTTTTAATTCCAATACTCGTTGCTGCATTATTGATAGATATACCACAACCACTGTTTTATCTATATCTCCTCTTGATTTTACTGCATGATGCAGTAGAAAAAAACTTCAACAGCTTTCTTGACTCAAGCAAATAAGTACAACTCTTTAGTGTCTTAATGTTACCAGGATAAGTTTTATAAAATTGAAATCAGTCTCTAATTTAAAATGTGTATTTTATGATCATCATCAAGATGGGAATGGTATTAGCAGGACTGACTCTTTAGCCCATTCTCTGCAAGATGGCAATTTATTGAGGAGTTTGATGTTAAGTTGTGTACCAAGTGCTGCTTGGTTTCATGAATGGTTGCCTTGTCAGGCTAGGAAAGCTTTTCTTAATCTTTTTACTGAGCGTGTTTTTAAGAACCACCTTCCTTTCAGTTAGATTTGTTATCACTAAGTTGTTAGAGTTAAAATTTAACAAAGAGTTGTGTCCTCAAGAACTTAGAAATAACAATTTAACACTTTTGGGCATACTATTATTCTGAAACAAATTGGTGGAAGAGCACAGCCCATTCAACGTGTGCAATAACCTGAAGAGGAACAGATTCCAAAGAACGGAACAGTGTGAAGCAGCACTGGTACTAGTGACTGTTCTTTTGAATTTGCAGAAGGTGTTTCACTTCTAAAAATATTTAGATGTTCTTTGGATTTCAATTACAGCTATTTGAGAATTCAGACTTGAATCTAAAGTGATCTGAAAAACTTGCTTTAATTTCTCAAGTGTTTAATTTCAGTATTAGTTGACATCTGATATCTAAAACTCTCTTGAAACATTAATAATGTATGCTTTTGAAGAAAATATATTGTTATCCCACTACAGCAGCAGAAATTGGGACATACATTACAGTTACAACCTTCTCTAAGAAATGTTCAGCATTCTACAGTATAGCTCCATGTCTAGCATGAAATCAAGTAATCATGTTACACTGTATTAGTCAAATTTAGTTAGGTTGTCTGTAGGATATAATTGGTCTTAAAAGGGAGCAAGGGTGATTGTACTAGTCTTTTATAAGTGCTAGCCACTCTGTGATAATATAATTTCTTTTAAAGCCTAGAACAGACAAGGCCCAACTGAAAGTGTGATCGCAGCTGTGGAGTTTTGGTACATCAGAAAGTCAGGCCGGTTGTGATAGACACTGGACTACACAGAGAGCTTGCCTAGATGAAGAAAAGAATGTTAGGTAACCCTGTCCTGATTTATTTTACTAATCTAGAGAGGTCTTTATTTCAATTTGGTCAACTTAAGGTGTGCATGAGGTAGGAGACTGGGTCAAACTTGATTAAGTTAAATTAAAGTAAATATAGTTCCCCTATATATATAGTATTGGAAAGGTTATGAACCCTCTGTTTCACTTCCTAAAGCAGGTTTTAGACTGGAAATGAGCTTTTCCTTCTGCGCAAACAGCTGGAGTCACCTGTGTGGTATCATATCTTACAGGAAGGGGGAGGAGGGAGAAGAGGAAAGAGAGGACAAAGAAGGTGGTTGATATAAAAGTTGTGTACATATATCTTAAATTGAATACTTTTGGAGTGTGTAGTCAGTGAAATGGTGACAAATTCTTTCTCACTGATTGGTCTATAAGAAAACATGTGGCTTGTATATATTATTTTTTCTGGATACAATATTTGCATTTCAAAGGAGGAAAAATGCTTTATTAAAAATAATCAGCCAGTGTTCAGTGTTAATTTACCCTCAAAATGAAAAGAGTTTTCTGATTTTTCTAATGACATTTTTTTCTAATTTATTAGATTTTGAAACAAATCAGTCTAATATGTCTGTCTTTCTGCAAGATTTTTGGGTTTTTTTTGTGTTTTGATCTGTGGTACAAGTTCTTAACTTGTAGATGTTATTACCTTTCACATGATGAAAGACTTAACAGAGGTGAAAGATAAATCTTCACTACAAGCTTTTATTATTATATGGTGGGAAAAAATTGTCTTTTCATAATGTTAACTCTGCCTAAGGAGTTTAGTTAATGTCGAGTGCACAGTCCTCAGGAATTCTTTTGAAATTTGTCGTAAAACTGCGTATTAACTATACTTGTTCACTATTCCTGAGAGTGCTGTGAAAAAGTATAAAGGCTTTATTATAATTCATCTTTATATGTGCATTAGTTACTAGATAGTGAAAACTGTGTTCACAAATAGCTACCTGCATTCTTGTTAAAGGTCATTTTGCTGGTATTAAAATAATGAAGAAAGTCTAAAACTTACACCTGCATAGAGATGTCTACCTGTCTTTGGAAAAATTATTGACAAATGACTGTTCACGGATTAGAATAAAAAGGAATACTGTTATGTCAGTGAATACCAGGAGGCTTACTGGCAGATGGAGCTCTGCCCTGTCCTTACAGTCCCAGATATCAGAGAATCAGTATTCGCAAGGAATTTTTTCACTGCTCAGTCATACTATAGACAGGGCCAACTGAGGCTTGCCAGAACCATCTGGAAGCAGTGCAGAAACTCATGTTGTATGATGTCAGTCAGTGGCAATTCTAGCAGGGCATGAAATGAACCTCTTGAACCTGAGTAATTCAGGAATAATGCCTCCTCTAGGAAAATGCAACAACTAAGAAACAAAAAAGGAATTCAGATTTTTGAATGAAGACTGGCTTTTGAGAATTGTATCTACTTTCCCAATAACTTGTGAGTAGAAAGAGCCTAAAAGAATGGCAGATTGTTTAAATTTGAATTTACTGAGTATTGTCTTAAAGCAAAATTGCTTCCAGTTGTATTACTTACAGCTGCAATAACAGAATCTGATAAATTAACAGAATGTGACAGTGTGTCCCTAAATCTGCTTTGAAAAGGAGAGTTCCCATTTTTCTCCTAGTATTCAAAATGGGGTATTTAAATTAGTTAGGCCAGCCCCTATGCAGAGCATCACAACTAAGTTGCTGAGTTGGGATCAGATGTTTCCTGCAAACAAGTACAGGAATTTGTTTTTTATTGTCATAATTTGTGGGATGACACCACCACCTGAGGTCATGAAGTGAGTATCCTCAAGGCTGCTTTCTCTTCCAAAATGACATTAGGCTGTGAGGTCCCTGTATCAAGAGAACAAAATCCTTTCATGACCTACCGTGGCTGGGGAATGGCCACTATAGTCTGTAAAATCTAAAAATGTTGAGGGGAAAAGTTACCAAGTTAAATTTAAGAGTAGCATGAATTCAATTATTGGTAAAATTTGTTATTATTCCTATATTTACCATCTTTTGAAATATCTGTTAAGTTTCATTAATAGTTAATTTTGTGCTGTTCTGGAAAGGTATAGTCTTAACATTCTATTACTTTAGCTTTCTTTTACTTTGAAGGGAACCAGACATTAATGAAATGTCAATGACTTGCAGTTAAATACTCTTTCCATATCTAATTAGGCCTAAATGGTTAGTGAGGTTAGAGAGACTAAATAAAAGGAACACAGTTAGTTCACTCTTTCAAATGGTGTTCTTGCATTTGCCAGATCAATTTTAATTACATTCATAAAGATATCTGGTTCTTCTGAAGTACAGCTTTGAGTCTTTTTCAGAGTAATGGGAGATTAAGTTTGACTGGATTTTATTTTGGTGCTATTCTGTCAAGTTATACCTTCTTCAAGAACAAAGACCCTCAAACTGGTTTGGTGAGCTGATAGAAATAAAGAAGCTTTTTTTCTGGTACTGTCCTGAATATTTTTTAATATGCCTTTAGAATGTAATCAAGTAGACTACTGTCAGATGACTAAAACTGATGGAAAGATGTGTAACCAAAATGAGCATTTGTTTTAACAGTCAACAAGATGAAAAAGGAGTCTGAGTGGGACATGTAAAATGACTCAGACAGGAAGTTGGCAAAGCTTTAATAGGCAGACATTTGCCTGTTATACAGCTTGATTGCATAATTAGCAGGTTTTTATTATACCAACTGATGCAATCTAATTATGTTGCAGCAATCAGACTTGTTCTAATTTCTCATAACATCTGGAGATGCAAAGGAAGCACCTCATTCATTAAGCCTGCTGCAGAAGTGAATACAGGGACAGGTTCCTTCCAGGAAGCCCTTAGTATGAGTTCTAGGTGCACTGCAGAGATCCCAATGTAGTTGGAGATAATTAGTCTCTTAAAGATGACATCAAGTTGTGTGGGAGTGTTGATCTGCTTGAGTGTAGGAAGCTACAGCTTCTACAGAGGCATCGGGACAGGCTGGATTGATGGGCTGAGGCCAATTGTATGAGGTTCAACAAGGCCAAGTGCCAGGTCCTGCACTTGGGTCACAACAACCCCATGCAATGCTACAGTCTCATCTCCCAAGTAACAAGTGATAGGACAAGAGGAAATGGCCTCAAGTTGCACCAGGGAGGTTTAGATTGGATATTAGGAAAAATGTCTTCAGTGAAGGGCTGTCAATCATTGGAATAGGCTGCCCAGGGAAGTGATTGAGTCATTGTCCCTGGAGGCATTTCAAAGATGTGTAGATGTGGCACTTAAGGACATGGTTTAGTAGTGGACTTGGCAGTGCTAGGTTAACGGTTGGACTTGATGATCTTAAAGGTCTTTTCCAATCTAAATGATTCTAAAGCAAATCTTTTTCCTCCTGGGGCACTCATTGTTGAAATAGGGTGTGAGTTTCTTTTCACAGTGAAGATTAGTTTGATGTTGATGTTATTTGGTGTGTTCAGCTTTGCCAGTTATTCAATTTCTACTCTTATACAGTTACATAATTATTTTTTTCCACGTTTTATCACTTTTCAGTGACTGGGTGCACTTTAAAAGTAATAGCTTGCTGTAGGAATGTTAGGTGACCACAGTAGATTGACTACTGATTATTCATTTCTGAGGGATGATGTGAAATATTGAATCTCCATTCTTTCTGTTGTAAAGAAAATAATACTACATATTTCCCATTTTCATATGATAAATTGTGCTCTGTAAAAAAATTCCCCAATTCATTTTTTGAAGAGGTGGAATTGACGTCAGTCATATTTTGTAGATCTTTATCCTCCTAGCCACTTACTTCTACAGATTTGAGGGGTCTTGTGATTTGGGATGTTTAGCAAACTGATATTTTTTATTTGCCTTTCCATAGCTTAGAGATTCATTGTTTTTTTGTGGAACTTAAAACCGAATAGACTGACAATTGCATGCCAAGCCAGTCATCCAATTTTCTGTAGAAAAAGTTTCACCCTTATGTGGCTGCTGTCTTGCTCAGAAAAAAAAACAACAAACCCCAGCATAATGTGCTTTACTTCACATCTGATTTGGATCTAGCTTGCTGCGTGTACTTTTACTACTTTGTTACTTTAATGAGAAAGGAAATACTTCAGCCTGTCTGTGGACTGTAATAAGGGATTTATATTCTCATGTAGAATGGTTCAGGAATGCAGTATATTGAGAGTTCCCATATCTGAAATGGAATGAGAGGTTATATTTGGTATTCTAAATGCTCCCTCAAAATACACTTCATTGCTCTTGCCCTTTGGCAGATGAGAAAATGTCTGAGAAATAAACATCCGACCCTTCCTAAGTGCTATGTTTTTCAAGTAATTTTTTGACTACTTAATTTTTTTTCCACTTGTGTGATTTGAGAACTATTTGCATGTCTTAAAATTCTTTTTATATTTTACTTGTGATCACAATGTAACGATGCAGTTGTACTCTTCCAGCTGTGATTTCTGCCAATCCCTTGCTGAGAATGTAATCTAGAACCTCTCAAAGCCAAATCTTAGAGCTTTTGTAGTGGCTATCAGCTTTTGCATCTTTTTTTCTGGTCATCTAGGTGCAATGTGATTGAACTTAATAATGACTTGAAACAGTGATTGATACAAAGGTATTTCACTAATTTGAGAATCAAATGAAGAACTGAGTAAAAGAGTAGGTCTTATAATGCTGTGTATTGTCAACAGAGTTGTCAGCTATGTTTCCCACTAAGTTCCAGTGACAGTCCCAAAACCACAACAGCAGCGAAAGAATCTCTAAAGAATTAATTTGCAGGTAACACAGATGATACTGGTTTCAACTGAGTGTCTACATATGCATGTGGGACCATCCCCTAGTGACACTGTATGAAAGGTAAAAAGTCAAATCTTTTTTTATATGAATTTTTTTTATAGCATGTTTGAAATGGCAGGATTTATCTTTAGCTCTTAATGGATGTGAGAATTTTCTTATTTTTCTAACTTTCATTGTGAGAGCAATCTTACTGATTTAAAATTTGAATAAGTGGCAGAATCATTTTTGCAAAGTATCAGAAATATTGTGGGAATGAATAAAGGCTGTGGTATTTAGCTGGGTGTTTGTGCCATATTATAATGGTGTAACTTCATTAAGGCATTTGTAATTGTTGATAATTTTGGAATTGAACTGCATTATAGAATTAAATTCATGTCTGCTGCTGTGCCTTCAATGTTATTGTTCTATTACTTTGCTGAATAGAAATTTTAATAATTCTTTTAGGGGTTATAGCGTCTATATAATCATGCTTTCAAGGACCACTCTAGCTTCTTTTAATGGGGAGGGAAGGAATGGAGCTGGTTCACGTCAGGATATTTTGCTATATTTTGCTAAGAGTCATAGTTGCATGCAGGGGAATAGTTAATGACGGATAATGTTTCCCATCCTTTGCTCCTGCACTTTGCTTTATGATTACTTGAGTTTTCTGAGGGTATCATTACTTCCATGGCAAACATCTGAAGTACAGCTCTGTGCAGAGGTAGTGAACTAGTCAACTAAGTAATAAAAGCCAAGCCCTTGGTAGCATATAGGAGCCACTTAAAAGGCTAAGCAGTTTATCACAATCTCAGCTAACTAGCGTTGTTAGGCTGTCAGCAGCTGCCTAGGAGCTATACTCCCTTCTGGTCTCAGTGGTCATCCTTCTAGATTCTGGCTGAGCAATGGCCAGAGTGATGTGAGTGAACTAGCCTAATGAGAACACAGGCTAGTAGTTTTCTCATACAAAGAAGTAATGCACAGTAATGTCGAAGATTTGTTGCAAGTGGTAGACTGCTATTAGAAAACATTTTTAAGAGGAGAGGAAAAAAGCATTGCTAGGATTCTGTTCAGCATATCAGAACTTCTGTTTTATTTTGATTTGTACGACGTCACTAAGGAAGAGCACTCTTATTCTGAAGCACTAACGTGAGATAGTGCTGCTAAAGTCATGATTAAAACTGAGAAAAGTAAGAGGGAGAAGTTGAGGAAAATGGTTTCTCATATATTCTGGATTCCTCTGCTTTAAATACAGAATCAAATTCTGACTAGTTATCATGTAGAAATTCCCAACTGGCCTAAACAGAGTTGGAATTTTATGTAGAAGAACATAGTAAGTTGTGATAACAAATTTGAGGAGGTAGTAAGTAGAGCTAAAGTGGTAAACTAAGGAATATCAGGCTTGAAGGTGTGTTTGTGTCCTGGCTTTTGGCTGGGATAGTTAATTTTCACAAGAAGCTGGGAAGGCATCATGGCCAGGAAAGCTGACCCAAACTAGCCAAAGGGATATTCGATACCATGAGGTCATGCTCAGTATATACAGGGGGGAGCTGGTTGGCGAGGAGGAGTTGCTGCTTGGGAATGGGCTGGGCAGTGAGCAAACTGCATTGTGTATCACCCACTTTGTATATTCTTTTATAAGTACTGCTGTTATTTTCCTCTTCCTTTGCTGTCCTAGTAAACTGTCCTTATCTCAACCCATGTGTTTTACCTCTCTCTTCCAATTCTCCTCGCCATCCCACTGGGAGCATGGAGGAGTGTGGCAAACAGTTTCACAGCAGTGTAACTGGAAAAAAATGGAACACAGAAATCTAACTATTTCTCCCAGTAAAAGAGAAGGAAATTTAACGTTGTATAGTGCATATCTATATAACACATACGACCATTCTTGTATGGTTCGGAGGTTGTTGCATGAGGTAAAGAGAAAAGTTGAATACTATATACCTGAATCTGTTTAAAACCTTAAAAAAAATATCCCCAAAACAAAAAACAAACCAAAACACAATCAAACTTCTATTTCACGCTTGAGGCATGGCTCTTGTTTTATGTTTGGGAATTTTTCTTTAATGCACCAAACCCTCACTTTGATTCTTCACTACTTTAACCTGTGGCAAGTTAGAGAGGTCACTAACTGCATGCTCTACATAAGGATGAGGCCCCAGATTCTGGTCCTAAGAGAGGTCTAAAGTTGCACAGGTCCCCAGGTAAGGTCATCTGCTTGCTCCAGGAAGCTCTTCATTTGGATCATGGTGAGCTTTCAAAGCAGATCACTAGAATGAGATTGCTTGCTGTATTTTCATTTGTAACAAGACCTTGCTCCATGACAAATATGTTCTTTTGAATGAACCCAAAGGGACAGGTGTTCTCCAGAAGCCCACCCAATGTGCGCAGCTGCTGGTGGGTGCTCCACCTCTTGCGTCTGGCTAATGTTAGTCTAAATTTAACTCTTCTGGGATAAGCGTAGAACTGATTTCTTGACCTCAGGCCCAACTCTTTCACTCATCAGATGTCTCCTATTGTGCAACGCTACTTGCTGATGTAATCTGTGCATGTGTGTAGACACTGTGCCTACATAAGCAAGTATTGCAGTTAGTTACGTTGTTGGTACTTGCAAGCTCCTTACTTTACTTTTCCCACCATTCACAAGCTCTGCTGGAGGGACACTGGCTCTTGCAGAACTTGAACAAAGTTTCCAATGCATATTTTGTTTGGTATTGAGAGAGAGGAGAAGGGAAAAAAAAAATCTTACTGAAAGTTTTAAAGTGGT
>VXBL01000738.1:188286-276030 GCA_013400195.1 Aramus guarauna | reverse complement strand
TTTTTTTTTTTTTTTACACAACCGAGTCACTCTTGTACTATAGCAGCTTCCTGCATTAGAGGCAACTGATTCTGTGCATACCTGGATCTTTCATGTTGTGCTCTCCTGCCTCTCCCTCAAATCCTTAGGGTTAGCACTTCACAAATGTAGAGGTACCACTTATGTTAATAAAATGTTTTTTTCATGCAAGAGGATGCTAAATAGTAAGGCTTTCTTAGTTAAATTATTTGGGCTAATTTTTCATTCCAGCATTAGTAAAGAGGAACTGATACTGTATTGTCCTCCTGGTGTGTGGGAATTCTAAGAGCAGTCTGGCTTTGTATTCTATCAGAGAACAATCTAACAGCACAGCTGTTAAACCTTGTTTTCCAAATACAGAAGGGGAGCTCACTTATTGAGCTCACTAAATCATGGAAGAGGGAGTAATTCACAGGAATACGCAAAGCTGTTGAGGTAAGGAGTCCAAGCCAATAACACTAGCTAAGTTGTACTTGCGTTCCCCTTAGAAAACCAGAGGAAAACCCGACTATTTCATGTGTCTGAACTATTAATATATAAAATGGAACTTAAAACTTTTGGAGGTTTTTGCATGTGAAAACTTGTCCAAATGATTTAGTTAGTGGACTCCTACTCTGAAGTATTCTTCAGACTAAGGATGATTTTTGCTGTGACCAGTTTTGCTCTTGGCATTCTTGTTGATACCAGGATTCGGCATGCAGTCATGCTGTACCTGCAGACCTGCTGCTGTGTTATGGGAAGAATGTGTGCAATGAAACTCTTCGTGAAGGAATGGTCAGGTACAAGGCATGTTTTCTAAATAAAGCAACAATCAGTTGGTACCTCCAGACCAAAAAGCCAGATGTCCACACATTGTATATGAAAGAAAATAATATTTAAGAGAACCAGTACTATTGGAGAGAAAGACTGTGGGTTCTTTGCTGAGCTATGTAGGGGCCACCTGTTATTGGGACATGTAAAAATGCCATAGGTAATTTCTGTTGTACCACAGAAATGAACTAAGGTGAAAACAAATGTGTTGCCACACGCTACATTGTTTTGCCACATACTGGTATGTTTGGTAGTAGCAGTATGGTGAGCCTTGCTGCATTGTCACAGAAGAACCAGAAGCAACTTTTTCTGGAGGTTGTTTATCTTTAAACAAACTCATTTAAGGCTGTTTAGTTAATACTAGCGTAAGATATCATCGGCGTACTATAATTGTTTCCAAATGTCAATAACCGATGGTGAACAAGCTTTGTTAGATATGGGCTTTACTTTTCTTTGCTTGTTCTGTTGCAAAATTAAGAGTAAACATAACTTAAATGCATTATTTCAGAATCAATATTATCGTGGATTATGCATAGAAAATAAATAGTATCTGTCTGCCAGGGTTTGGATGGAAGAGTTGAGCATGAGGTGTAGGAACAAACATTAGTTATTAATTGAATATGTGTGTGTTCTTTGTGGATATATAATACTGAAAAATGTTTTAGATGAAACATGAAATTAGTATTTTGACAATTTAGGTTAATTATGAGACTTTAAGTACACTTTCATAGCTGAAAACTTGTCACAGGCAAATTCAGGTCAGATGGTTGAATTCTTTCTATTTTGGGAAATATCTTTTCTGTCTTAGTCCATAAATAGTTCTGAAAACTTCTTTGGTCTCCTGGAAAAGAAGAAATTTCATAGTCAAATCTGAGATGGAACATAATTTTAATAGTAGGTGAGATCTTTTATACTAGAAAATTTGACTTGGTACTTTTTTTCTTGAATGTCATTGAGGTTGCAAATTCTGCTGAAACACGTATAAACCGAATAAACTCACAAAACATAGAATCATAGAATCTTTTTGGTTGGAAAAGCCCTTTAAGAGTCATGATGGGACCTAAGTGATCTGTTGCAAATCACAAAATATATTTTGGAGTCTTTGAGGTCCTTTGAAGAAATCTGTTCTATAGCAGGGGATAAAACACGAATGATGTGGATAGGAAGTATTAAAAAAAATAAAAAAAAATTCTCATTTATGAGGACAGAAAAGCAAAAGTGGACAGTTTCTTAAATGTGCAAAAGAGTAATCATTTGTGTGTGTTGAATCGGTCACTTCATAATTCATTTCATTGCAGAATTCATAGCAAAAAGATGTTTTGGAAGAATAAAACATGTTTGCAAAGTTATAAAAGGACTAAAAAGAGGGTTGCATAAATTGATGTACTTTCTCAAAGTCTGTTGAGCATTACTGAGCAATCTTGTATACGCAAAACAGCAATTAACACTTGAGAGATTTCTTGAGGCAGAAAGGCTAGGAGAATCTATTAAGGAAAAATCACTTTGCACATTTTCTAAACCAATTTAAATAAAAGAATGTACTTGCTAATTAGTGGTATTTTGAACTGTGAGTATATATAGGTATGAAAAAACCCCTGTATAATTTATTAGTAAATTTGCATACTGATTCAAATGAAACATTAGTTAATGGTTGAGATCAAATCATCCCATCATGAAGCAATCTTTTTACTGTTGACATATATTAAGTAATAAAGATTAGGTGCGATAAACACTTTTTGTCCTCTTGGACCATGAAGACATCTGTATGGCTAAGGTGATACTTGTGGAAGCTGGGAAAAGGCCATCTCTTTTAACAGTAGGTCCTGAGTCAGATTCAGGTCTCCTATCTAGTACCTTATCACCTGTAACATTTGGATACAGGGCTCTGGCTGCAACGGCTATTACTTAACTACAGAAATTTGAAATCAACCAACCAGAAATAACAAAACCTTTAATATCCTTAGCCAAATTTTAAAACCCCTAAATTCAGTACTATTGTAGTTTTTGCTTAAGTGAGGTAAGACTTGCATTTTATTATCTGTTAGCTCCAGAATGAGAAAACTTGCACCATTTGGGATTTCCTTAGGTGACCAACAGTGGCAGAAATTGAATTGCAGTCATAAAGGAAAAAAAAAAAAAAAAAAAAAAGGCTTTATATTCCATGTCCTTAGAGAGCTTAGTCATTGAGCTGGCTTTAGTTGAAACAACACAATTAGATTTCTTTTGATTTGTCCCTGCAAATTTATCACTGTCTTTACTGCATTTGCAATATTCTGCTACTAAACTCCCTGAATATACACATAAAAAGAAGCTTTTCACACAATCAGAAACATTAGCTTGGATTTTCAGTGAAAATGTACCAGTAAAGCCCTTTTTCATTAATGTGCTCTAAGTTAGTCTTTTTTTTCTGCCTAATTACCTTTATTAATATTAAAGACTGCAAACTGGTACTTCCTTAATTCAGGGGATCTTAACTTTAATACTTATCTTGGGACCCAGAGGACATGTGCATTACCATGAATGGTCTGTCAATGTAAAGCAAGGGAGCTGAAGTGCCGTATTTACTTCATTCTTAGTAATGCTTAAGAAAACAAGTTTATCTAAGTCATATGTGAAAGAAACATCTGAAACTAGATCTGTTTCTATTGAAACAGAAATGAACAGATGAGGGAGAAAAATAACTCCAAGTAGATTTACCTTGTTTTTCTTTTGACTCTTTGCCATTTTTTCTGAGGAGACTACAAGCTGGACAAGACAGCTACACTTTCCAGTCTTGTGTGAGAAGCCCAGGAGCAGCTGATGTGAGTTGGGGAAGATGCTCTTTTCTGCAGCAGCATCTGGCTTAATGCACCTACAGCTGCGCTGCCGTGGGGGGGGATCCATGTGCTTTTGTTGCTGTCGCAGTTACTGCAGCCTGTGCAGTTACATCTATGGTATCTATAAACTAGTAGGGGTGAAGCTGTGACAGAACTGAACTCAGCATGGATAACCGCCTGAATATGTACTTGAACTGATAAATTGATTTCTGCAGCTAAAATGACCTCTCAGTTTTCCACTGTATTTATTATCTTAAAGCTGGTATTAGGTGTTAGGGACAGGACTTTGTCATCTAACAAATAGTGAATCTCTCTGGTCCTTCTGCTGCCACTTTCCCTTAGACCTGTTATCCTGCTTGCCAGCACTATGCCGACATCTTGGATGCTGTAGGGCAGCTCAGGCAGCACTGGGTGCCTGCTGTTAGGTTGTTCCATCAAGCTGCAGGTGACTGTTCTGAAGCAAGGTTGGGAATTTCCACTTGAGCTGAAGTCACTGCAGTGTTACGAGCTGTACACATACACTGAGATTATCCACTGGTCATGTTAGTTACACTGCAGAGTACAGTTTAATTGCATCTCTTAATTTAAATTATTATTCATACACTATGTAAGGGCATGTTTTCCTACCACATATTTCTGTAAGGTCTATCTGAATAACTGATACGCAGCATATGAAGGATTCATATTGCAGAATATCTTCAAAGATACCATATAGTAATCAGGTTTTAAAAATTTCTTTCTAAACTAGAAAAAATAAAAAGTGATTAAAAGTATTAAGTAGATGGTTTCTAACGGACATACAACTGTGCAGTACTTCATAAATAATTTTAAAGATTAATGTTTTGTTTACAGTTCTCAACTGAAGTTTATTTTCTTCCCTGGAAGAAGAAAGGGAGGGCTGCTCATTTTCTTATATTCAGCCTGGACAAAAGATAGAGATGAAGAGCAAGGTTATTGAAAGCCTGCTTGCTCTCTCTCTGAACTGAGACATTTAATGGCTATTGAGTTGCACAAATTGTCATATTACTGGAGGTAAAATCTCTAAGGACAGTTCACTACCTCCTCACTGTCTTCTCAATCACAAAAGGAGAACATAATTCCTGTCTAGAGTTCAGTCTTGCATCTTCCAGTCTGCTGCTATCTTTTCTGTTCCCTGTGTCTCCTCCTGAACAAGTATGCCATTGACATTGACCTGAGGCACCCAAGTTGACAGTAGAGCCTGAGGAGAGAAAGCTTGGATTTTTTCCTGTGGTTCATGGGGAAGATATAAAGGGGCAGGTGTTGTGCTCCGTTATTTGTGTTTCTTCCCAGTAATCCCAGAGCCTCGTTACTGTTTACAAGGTTGTTTCATTCTCTGATAGGCAGCACTTTCAGCTGCTAATGTTTTCAAGGTAATGTGAAGTATTTTTGGTATCTTCTTTTTTCCTGGCTTGCAGTGTGCATCTGCTAACCTATTGATATCCACTCCTCTAAAAGGCATTGTTTATCTTCTTAGTGAGCAAGTGTGTATTGGAAAAATTGAGATCTACTTTTACCCATTTTCTGTAATTTGCAGTGCATAGCATATAAAACTGAAACACTGTATTTTATAAAAAGCTTAATGTCAGTCATATAAGTAAGGTAGCAAGGTGGACTAGAATTTTAGAGGGTCTTTAGCACATGACTGCTTTCCTGAGTGTGTCAGATTTTCTAAACTAGAATGCTCATTCTGGTGGTTGTTGTGGTGTTCTGACATAGTGCTTAGTTCTTCTGCATTGTTTCAAACTTGTTTCCATAATGAGATAAAGATCACACACATAGATGTGTGTACCTGTATTTGTCTCTAATAAAAGATTTAACTATAGTGAAGTGTAATTCAATGTATCTCGTCTTCATCCCCAAACAAGTGAATTATTTCTTTGTGCAAACTATGAAGACTAAATGAGAGCTTAACAACCCAAGTACCACAGTGTTCAGAGCAGTCATTGTTTTTAGCTGTATAAGTACAGCAGAATCTTTTCAGTAACTTCAGCTCAAAGTAGTAGTAGGCACTATGTGTGGCCATGTCTATGTGCCCTCCTGCCCCTAGAATAAAACAGTGATACCTTTTTTCCTTATGTGGAGTGATTTTAGTCACTTGAGACAGTTATGTCCACTTCTGTATTATTCAAAGCATTTAATGCAAATATTCTCTTCTACTTGGTCAAACTTTTACACATCTATACATCTATTGCTAACAACATACACAAGCCTTCCTTTAATTAAGCTGGATGGATAACACTTTAGCATTCATCTACCATTTTGTACTCTTTGTCCTTCATAAAGTAAACCTATTTCATTTTATATATCGCTTATTTCAATTGAAATTTCAATAGTTGTTTTGATTATTGACCAAACATTTGCCAATATTTTTGCTGTCATTTAATAAGGATAGTAATTTGATAGGAGAACCAGTCAGCTCTCAATTGGCTTTCAAACCCTCATGAATAAAGCTTTAATGATCCCTCAGTGGATATATGGTTGAAATGTTTTTTCTAGACGTATACCAGAGACATGGCTGTCACCTGTCAGTCTGCTACAGGTAATCTGCATCTCTTTCGGAGTTGCAGCTTGTGGGGGTGCACAAGATGGAGTTTGATAGGTTTCAAAGAGTGGAGAGAATTAGATAGACATTGGTAAAGATTATCTCTCCCTTTGCTTTCTTTCCAGCTTGATCTAGCGTTTGCAGGCTTTGGTCATTGCTGTCTTACTACTTTTCCTGCTCACATCAGTGGCTACTAACCCAGTGGAAATGGAGTCAGGGTAATGCTGGGCTCTACTGAAAGGGTCCACTGTGCTCCTCTGAGTTCTAGAACGATTTGATAGCTGAATGTGAAGGAATCATAGTAGTCTTAGGGCTATACAGTACTTGTTTCCTTGGCTGCATGCGCGTTTTATGCTAATTATTAGTTATGGGGCATGATTTCATCTCTCAGGAAACACTAGTTTCCATATGTCCATTTTGGCCTTTCTTATGTTTCTGCTTCAGGTATTTTAAGTGATCCAGCTGGAAAATTGTAAGATATTTAACTTCTCTTTTCTGTTTAAATTGTGGAAAATTTTCCTTTGAGTGATTTTCTTTATGTACCTGGCTTGGCTATACATTGTCTTCTGAAGATACTTGTAATCTTTCTCTTTTTTAATTGGAAAATTCTACCAAGTAAATGATCTCTACTACTGTCTATGCGTAACCAGAGCACTTCATTTTTAGTGTTAGCTTTATTAAATTGGGAGTAGTTAAGATTCTATCCTCTTATCTAGGGTGTTTTGGTTTGGTTTTGGTTGTTTTTATTTTCTTTTTCTTTTTCCCCCAGAGGTGTTATTCTAGGATTTCCAAAACACACCTTCAAGAACAAATGGTGTGTCTACGGACGTTTTGGTATGCAAAGTGAGAATAAAGTGAAGTCTGGCAATGTGTTTATTCTTAGCACTGCCTCTGTGCTATAAACCTGTTCAGAGAATAAGTGTAAATTAGAGGAGTCTCTTGGGCGGGGATGTCAACTAAATGAGTGCATACTCCATGTCCTGAGGATTATTTCAGTCAAATCTGAGAAGTTTTTATTCCAAATTAGAATTCTTCCTCATTTATCTGAAGAGGCTGTTAAATAACTTCATCTGCTTTGTTTATGGGCATGCTGGAAAAGTGTCTCTATTACTGTTGTCTTTGAAAAAAAAAGAAAAGTTTTTTTTCCTGTGCCTCTTTTGATTTGAAATCTTGTATGGAGAGGATGGAGAAGGAGAAAGTATCCAATATGGATTTTTTTTAATTTTTTTTTTAATGCATAGGGAAAAAACATGCTAGAAATAACTCTTATCCCACTATCTCTGCCTGCTAAAGAATAGAATATTATGTTCTTAATTGAATTTAAGGCCTTTTATTTGTTTTACACTTATCACCTGACTGTAAATGCATTATCTCTTTTGGTAAGTATATTTTATAAACCAAGGGCTCTGTAACTGTTATTGTGTGAGGAGCATTTCCTACTTAGTACTCTGTATTAAGAACCCATTTTTATTAGTGGTGGTGGTACTGAACATAGATTACTGGTTCTTCTATTAGCATAGCTAGTCTTTTGTATTGCTATTTCCCTCTGTGATTTTCTGGTGTGTTACTAAATTTTCAAACTTACTTTCAATTTTTATTCCTCTATCTACAAGACCAGATAAAAGCAGTGTAGTAATTTTCAAGTCAGCCTTTCTATTATCGGTTAGCTTGTCCTAAATACTTCCCAACCTGGCATAGTTCCAAAGATCATGGGTGATATTAAACAATAATAGAAACATTCAATGTAGACCTGTTAAAGGCTAATCTATTATCTTGCTATCAACTAGAATGAGTTTACCATGCCCTGTAGACAACTTCAGTCTTCCTTAAATTCTTCTTTCCTCTTGTAGTGAGGAGTAATTTGGAGGTACTATATTAAGAACAATATTCATGGAGTGATTTGTGTATGCAGTCTGTCTTTTATATAAGTACTTATGTGATATGCATGCACAGGTATGTGTTAGTGTTAGAAATATGGGTTTAAAATTTCTATTGTTTCATCTGCTATATTTGATAATTAATTTTTTTATTGCCGATTTTATTTAACAACCTGATTACTTCCTTGTAAGTTCTTGTCTTACAAGGAGCAGCTGAGGGAACTGGGGTTGTTTAGTCTGGAGAGGAGGAGGCTGAGAGGAGACCTTATCACTCCACAACTATCTGAAAGGAGGTTGTAGTGAGGTGGGTGTTGGTCTCTTCTCCCAAGCTGCAAGTGATAGGACAAGAGGAAATGGCCTCAAATTGCTCCAGGGGAGGTTTAGGTTGGATATTAAGAAAAATTTCTTCACTGAAAGGGGGAGTCTGACATTGGAACAGGCTCCCCAAAGAGGTGGTGGACTCACAATCCCTGGAGGTGTTAAAAAAGTGTGTAGACATGGCACTTCAGAACATGGTCTAGTAGACATGGTGGTGTTGGGTTGACCATTGGACTTGATGATCCTAGAGGTCTTTTCCAGCCTTAAAGATTCTATGATTATCACCTCTGTGCACATTTCGCTGTGCGATGTACTATAGAACTTTTATCTTACTTTTGTTTCAGCTGCTTGAGTCTGACCCGCATGTTTAGGATAAAAAATTGGAGCACTCATTTGCATTTTGCTGCTCTTCAGTTTTCTTCTGTGCCTGCTCTTTCCTCCTTTTTAGCTATATCCCATTGTACTTTGAAGCTTGGAGCAGATACCCATTTTGGAAGCCTTTTGAAATTTTTCACATTAATTTTGGAGGAAGAAAGAATATAATTTGCTGTTCAAGTGTTTGAATGCCATCTTGCACACTTGGAGAAGCTGAGATTAATTTCTCTGAATAGGCCCTAGAATCTGCCTGAATTACTTAAATTCCACTGGGGACAGTTGGTTTGAAAAGCAGTGGATTTTGCAGCCTCCCACTCAGACATTGAATTTGTCCAGGCAGTTAAAGAAGCTCACCCTGTTAACAAAGATGTAGCATAAATTCCTCTGTCCTCAAATTCAATTTTAGTCCTCAGCTGTGCCCCCTGTCTCTGAGATGTGGTCCAAAACATATTCTTCTTTTCTTTATTCAAGGATTTTGGGCCTATATATCCTCATTGTATGGGGGAAAAAAAATGATATTTCTTCTGAGTTAAAGGAGGAATCTATATATCCTTTAATTAGAAAAAAACTTATGTCTCTCTCTTCCCCTCTCAGATGGGGTGGGGTGGAAAAGAAACTTAAAAGCATCTTCTACAGTCAGAATAAAATAATAGTTTTCATGTGGATTGGTAATAATTGTATATTTCATTAAGAACTACTAAGAAAAGCTTCATAGCTTGGCTCTGGGGAGGAACAAAGTCTTGCATAGACTAGATTTCAGAAATTTCTCCTGCAGTCCACCATGACCTCCATCTTGCCCCTGAGAGAACCCTTATATTCCTGGGTCAATCAAGAGGCTCCTGAAGGTCTTTTGATATCTTAGTGATCTTTTCTCCTGCGATTTCTCACAGTTCAGGGTAATCTTTACTACTTCTCACTGTTATTTACTTATATATCTGATTTGCAGGTTTAGTACTCTGCAGAATTATCTGAAAATACAGGGTGACAATGCTTTCAAACAGCACTATCAGTATAAAAGCATTGAGAGCTAAATAATACTGCCACTTTGGAGACTTATTTTCAAATTAATTTATTGTGCCTGTGTGGATTCCAAAATAAAGTCCCTAAACATGGAAATAAAAAGGCATAAATCTGCATTTTTCCTTAAGGTGTGATTATGAAATCTATCATCATATTTTGTGTTCAAATATCCTGCCTTTAATTGCATTTGTGAAAATCCAACAGCGTAAACAAAAATGTAATTTACTTCTGCAACAAGAATGTGATTAACATGCATGATGATGGTACCTGGGGCAGAACAAAATCTACTTTTTTTTCCCCCTCACGTTAAATCGATTCTTGATCAAGAGGATCTGAAAAAAATACAAATAAATTATTTGATCACTGAAGGAGGAGGAAGAAGTGAGGATTATTTGCATAAAATGATGTAATATTAAGAACTTTGAGAATATATCTTCTACGTTACTAGGTGAGGGCTTCCTTTTGGCTGGTGTCTGCTTTTTTGTGACTCCTTCATATAGTAAAATTAAAGCCTTTTATACTTACAGTGGAGTCTATCTGTTGCAATAGTGTACTTCATGAAATCTTGGGGCAACTTACACAGATGCCATCATCTTTTTTTTTTTCAGTGATCTCCCAATAGGGAGATAAAAGCTAATTCACAGGAAAGCAAAAAAGTTTTGAAGCTACAACAGAGGTATGTCTGTAACTGCTGAGATAGTTCTTGAAGAGCAGATTAGTTGGTTCTACTGAACAACATTTTCTTCAAAAGCTTGAGATGGCTAAAAAGCCAGAAATAACTTCATGTATATGTTCCTATACCTTAATTGGTATGATTCTGTACCTTATGGCTGATATTTACTGAATTCTGTGAATTTTTAGTAACAAAACTTTGTCTGAATTACTTACTTTTGTATACGTAGCATTTTCCTTATTATAAATAAGTAGGTGTGTTTTTTTCAAATACATGTTTTTTATACCCCCAAATTACCAAAGGAATCAAAAGACCTTTCATGAAGTCTTTTCTTCTTTTCAGATGAACATAATTTCCTTCTCTTTTGTTAGAACTTAACAAGATTAAGTAAATAAGCAGATATTTTAAATTGTTTTGCACAACTATAAAAAGCATATACTTATATATTCAAATATCTTTTCATAAAGTATTTAGAGAAATTATATTTGAAATAATGAAAGGATTTATTAGCCCAGACTAGGATTTAGGAAGCAGTAATGCTCTTTAAAGATAAAAGTTTGTTTCTTTCTTCATAATTCAGCCTTCAGCCAATCAAGGATTTAATTCTCAACACTGCTGAAAAGACATCTGACATGTAAAGGCAGCATGTGTTCAATATAAAATATGAATTTATTGAGGACAATCCTGATTTTTGTCATTGAAGATATGAGCATTTCCTGTTTATAAAAATGGTTTTTCCCTGAGTTCAGTTCGTTCAAGGTTCAATTTTTGAAATTATGTGCATTGGTAAATATTAACATAACTTAGTGAATGTCTTATTTTGCTATCATAACTAGGGCTTGCAACGGGGAGCCCAGATGACTGTTACTGGAAAGACTTCTTTTCCATGTGCATTAAGTACAGTGTGTATAGCCTTTGTCAAATATACCCTTTAGTGGGTTTTTCAGAAGCTCAGAAATTTGGATCCCTTTAGGGTAGTTGGATATGAAGGCAAATTCTGTCTGTGATTTTGACAAAAGAAAGAAAATAAGGATGGGAGAAAGTTGTCTAATGTGGCTATATGAGAAAAATTGGGAGCTCCCTGGCAGGGAGGCAAATAAGGAAGTGGTTTTTTCTTTCAAACTGGAAATGTAACCTTCCTTTTTGTTTCTCCCTCTTCTTATTTCCTTGTTGGAACTTAAACATGGTGTGTCACCACTATGAATCCTTCAGTCCTTCATCCCCCTTGGATGAAATATAACTTCTGTCCTTCTGCAATGTGGAGAAGACCAAGCGTGGATGCAAATCATTAATAGACTAGTCATATATTTCCTTTGACCTTTTTCTGGGTTACCATTTGAAACTGCTGTGAATTGGACAAGGCTCTTGTCCACTTCCAGGCTCTGTAAAAGATAAGGGGGTAACAGATCTGATACAAAATGGACCTTGAAGTAGATACGGTGTCATGCCTCTGTCATTTCTAGCTCAAGTGATTGTCAGGTCCTTCAGTCTGCTAAAATCAGAGCAGAAATATCTGTAGAAGATAAGGGCAGGACCTCATTCAGGGATACATTTTTTTTTAAGGAGGAGATTTTATGCTGATTTGGAATAAGGAGAGCCTCAGGATATGACAGGAGGAAAGTTTCTCCGTTTCTGAGAGAGGGGAGGCTGATAGATGTATAATTGGAAAGACTGGAGGAGTAGTAGCAGCAATGGAAGCTAACACAGAAGGAAGGCAGAAGGAGGGTTGTTTGTAGTTGGAGGAAAGTGGAAAGAAAAAATAGTAAAGGAAGAGACAGTGGGAAGACTGAAGAATAAGGGACATAATTCCTTTCTAAGAGAAGGCAATAAATGTCTTTGGAGTCTTTCAGGTGTATGATGTGAAAACATAATTAATGTTGTACAGAAAGAGTACGTGTCCATACATATACGTTAGAAACGTAGACCTATAGCTGATAATTTGAAAGATGCTAAGATCAATATGAGCAAGACACTGATTTTAACTGGCTTTACATACAGCAGCTATTTTAAAAGATTTTATATATACTATTGGGACTTAAAGCAGGCTGTATATAATTATAAGAACAACAATTTCTTTGCTGCTGATTAACTAGGGCAATGTAATAATATCACTTCATGCTTTATAGACATCACAAACTGTTTGGACCTGACTAAACCAGATATAAATGTGTGGTTTTATCAGAATTTCTTCAAAGACCTAGTAAAAGCCCAATAGCTTGGAAATGTTTTCACAAAACGTATCTCCAACTACAGCCAAGAAACGTTATGCAAAGCATTGCAATAGCAACCTCTGTATTAAACAGTACGCTAGACCATAGTCAAAACATTGCTATGTTCCACTCTGAAAACCTTTGTGACAATAGGAATGTGCAATTTATGGCTTTCCAGAGTGAAGGTTCTGGTCTGTACCCTTTTTCATATTGATCTATTGCATTTTATTTCTATTAATATTGAGTTATTGTTTCTGTTAATTTTTTTGACAGTAATAATGACCATGATAACTTTTGTGTTACATCAGGCTTGCAGAAATGATGACCTGCACTCCTGTAATCTAACCTAATGATTCTGAGACAATGTGCAATGCCATCTTCTGAAACTTGTGTATAATTGTCATAAGCTGTCTCATTCTAGCTCTTAAAATTCAAGCTTTATTTAGGAAACTGGCTTCTCTGCTCTAACATTCATAGCTCTCCTAGCTGTAAACTGTATCAACTTTCAGCCCTGAGTTAAGTCCTGTTCAAAAAAGTAGACCAGCTTTAGAAATTGATAACATTTTATTTACATAAAAGTGCCATGGGTCTCTGGATACTCAGTTCATATTACATTTCTGGTATTTTCTGATACATCTCATGAAAGTCTCTGAAAGTATTTTTAAATGGTTAAATTTCCGGAGAAACACTCTAGGTTTAATGCTAATATTAAAAAAAGTAGTCTATTTTAATTGCTCAGAATGAAGGGGGATGATCTTGACCAAGTAGTTATGACACTCTTCAGTGTCAAATAGGATAGAAAGAGTATAGTCAACAATGATTATTTTTTTTTGGTTTTTTGTTTTTTTTGGTGGAATTTGTATCATTTATTCAGTGTTAATACTGGAGATGCTGCAGGAGGGAAAGCCTGAGCAGCAAACGAACTGTGCAAACGGAGCTGTAGGAGAACTTGTAGAATTGAAGCTGTCTCTTGCATGACTCACTTGAGCAGTGTGTGTAATCAAAGGATGTGCTTGCTCAGGAGATTCCTGCCACCTAGTCAGCTACATTACGCTTAGATGACAGCAGGAACTTCTTCAGAGTATGCTGAAGACCTAGAATAGACTGAAAGTAACTTTTCCTAATAGTTCAGGCCATGAATATTCATAGAAGATAATGAGTCTGTTGTCACTACTGTATTAATTCTTCAAACTTAATACATTGAAGCCACTAGTTTCAGTTTTCAAGTTATGCATATTAAAAAAAAACACAACTCTTTAGAAATGTTAAGCAGGAAGCCAGCTAGAGTTTTCATGTCTAGTTGATTCTTTCTGCCTTTGAAGAGAAATTTTTGCATCTGTGATAGGATAAATTTAGTTCATAGAATCTTTAAGGTTGGAAAAGACCTCTAGGATCATCAAGTCCCATGGTCAACCCAATACCACCATGTCTACTAGACCATGTTCTGAAGTGTCATGTTTACATGCTTTTTTAACACCTCCAGGGATGGTGACTCCACCACCTCTTTGAGGAGCCTGTTCCAATGTCAGACCCCCCCTTTCAGTGAAGAAGTTTTTCTTAATATCCAACCTAAATCTCCCCTGGAGCAATTTGAGGCCATTTCCTCTTGTAGGAGGAAATCACTTGTAGCTTGGGAGAAGAGACCAACACCCACCTCACCACAACCTCCTTTCAGATAGTTGTGGAGAGTGATAAGGTCTCCTCTCAGCCTCCTCCTCTCCAGACTAAACAACCCCAGTTCCCTCAGCCTCTCCTCGTAATATTTGTGCTCCATACCCTTCACCAGCTTTGCTTCTCTTCTCTGCACATGCTCCAGCACTGTAATGTCCTTCTTGTAGTGAGGGGCCTAAAGCTGAACACAGGACTCAAGGTGCAGCCTCACCAGAGCTGAATACAGGTGGATGATCACTTCCCTACTCCTGCTGGCCACACTTCCTGATGCAAGCCAGGACGCTGTTGGCCTTCTTGGCCACCTGGGCACACGGCCGGCTCATGTTCAGCCGGCTGTCAAGCACCACCAGGTTCTTTTCTTCCAGGCAGCTATCTGGCCGCTCTGGCCAAGCCTGTAGCATTGCCTGGGATTGTCATGACCGAAGTGCAGGAGCCAGCACTTGGCCTTATTAAGCCTCATAATAACCTTGTGGTTTGTCCAGTGTTTAATTTTGCAGTTTGCAAGAGTGTGTGTAGGGGTTTTGTCCAGTATTTATCTCAATGGCTACATACATACAAACGGAACAAAGTTTCATCTATGTGCTGCAAATGTCCTAAAGCAGCAAAGCATTTCTCTTTCCTTGCATCTGATATGAAGTAGTGCACCTGACACCAATTAGATTAATTGAACATGTACCTTAATTAACTCATGAGACTCCTGTTTATTCACAGAAAAAGATAATTAATCAGCAGGAATTTGGATCTCTTAATTTAAACAGATGTCTGGTGAGACCCTCAGTGTCAGCACTTGACAGGTTCAGCCCAAGAAGTGGACTGCTGCTAATAGCACAGAGACTGACTGGAGGGGGCTGTGCCTATTGAGAATGTTATTGTATCGTAACCAATGCTCCCTCTGGCCATCTGGATCCTGACAGAAAAATGGGGAGACATCAGGTGTAACCAAGGACAACAGACAAAGGTGGCCTGGCAAAACAATTGCAAAAAAGTTCTAGAAGTCCTTTTTTAGTAATAATTTTGCACAAGAAAAACTAATTTATCAGTGATAAAGAAAGGCTGTATAGAGAAATTAAGGGAGAATAGCCTTTTTTCAATGTTTGGGGTTTTTTTTCATTTCTACAAAACCTCTTAGTCCAAACAATCCTACTGTGTGTAAACACGGGGCCAATACATTCTTTGCCAGTTTCCTTTTGCTCCTCTGTTGCTCTGCACTGTGCAGTTTCTAGATATGGAAATACATTTCAGTCAAGTGATGTGTCTGTTTTTTCAAAGCAGCTTATGAATCTGTGGGATGGGAAGCTGTGATCTGTCTTAATCATTGTTTTTCCTGTATATGTTGGATTATCAGTGTAACTGTAGTTTTAAAGATGTTCCTTTCCAGAAAATAGCTTCGTAAACTAATGTTTAGTAGCTGAATTTTTTCAATATAAATCTATGTTTTTCAAGTAATACATATTGCCTAATTAAATGCTGTGAGGCAGCTACCGTCTGACCTGCAGTTGTGGGAAATCCTCAGGTTGAATTTATAAAGGAAGAAACTGTAGTGTGTGTATGTGAGATTAGTAGTTCTGAAAATGGCATCATTGTTTATAGCAGAAAGAGTGGAAAAACAATGCGAATCTATGGGGACTACAGGAAAGGTTCTTCTAAAACAGAATTCTAAGAATTTCCTTTATGATTCTCTTAGTTTTTTTCTTATGAAACAGTTTCAAGTGGTTGTTTTCCTTTATTCTTGCTTCCTCATTCTTCTTGACATTTGAGATAATGTTTTCCTGGTTCTTAAAATGACACTTGAGCGAGATGTCATCACCTTGAGAGCTGTTATTCAATTAGATCATTATTTGAAAGTAGCCTTTCATAATGCACTGTTCAAGTGGCTCAGCTTTTGTAACTGCATGATCATCCATGTGAACCATGCTGAAACCAGTTATAAACCAGCAGTAGAAGGATGAGTTGTCACTGCTTGATTTTGTGACTGGTAAATGGTGGTAAGGTGTTAAGTTCAACAATGTAGGGCTAGCATGTGATGTACAAAATATGATTTGCCTGCTAGGAATTTACTTTTCTCTTTTAAATGAATAGGAATGTCAAGAACAACAGTGACATAGCATCAAATCTGATTTTAGTGGACCCTTATTCTGTAATTAGTGCTGTCTTAAATTAGCATCTGTTTTTGAGGTAGCATAGCAGTTCCTAAGGTAATTGCAATACATATGCTTTTTTGGAGTATTTGGAAGAATCAAATTCTAAAATTAAAATTCTGTTCAACTGTATGAATGTTTCTACTTTTTTACCAGACTCTAGAAGTTACATATTCAGCTCCAATCTGGGGGGGGGAAGACATAAATACCTTTATTTATATTAGCTAATGATAGCTGCTAAAATCTTGGAGTAAAAAGATACCCATGATTCCATGGAGATCATGGTTTTTGCTAAGAGCTCAAAAGGGAGGACAAAAAGTATATTTGTGTCTGCATGTTCATACATTCAAAGCCTTTATGTACAATAGAAATAGTGATTCAAAGGATCATAGCATTAAAAAAAAAAATAGGTCTGAGAGAAATAAAAATGCAGGTATTTTATAAACTATGCACTAGATAATGTTTAAAAATGTAAATATTTTTTGCTCAATCAATCAGTGCTTCTTATAAAATCCTGTTGGATCTTCAGCAACGTATATGTATGCAAGAGAAATGAGTGCAGCCTACCTTGTAATAAACTTCGCTGTCATCCTTAAAAGAAAACTTGTAGGTTATTTAGTTCTAAGGCCAACTTGTTCATTAAATTCTTACTATAACAAATACTGCCTTGAAACAATGTGTTCTGTTATGACTATAGTTGTTCCCAAGATTTTTAATATGGAAATACCTATTTCTTAGAAGTACAAAGTAATTTTCTGAAATATTGCTTTCCTTTGCTTTAGGAAAATGGTAGGATAGGAGCAGAGGAGGATTTTTCAAGTGATTGGGTAAATATAAATAATGCATTGAAATATTTAGATTAAAATTCAGAATGCTTGTTCAAAAATATGTAGCCATTAATCTCAGAATGGAAATGTCATTTTGTTTTTCATATTTTCAGCTGTAAAAAAACTCTGAAAAAGTTGTTTTGTTTCAAATAAGCAGAGAACAATAAAAACAAAGCTGTGATCTTCACTAACTTTCCTGCAGCAATATACCAGCAATCATTCTTCTATGTGCATTAATATCTCCAAAACTGTATAACAGAACATTGCATCATACCTGACAATAGTGTATTTTTTTTCTGTGCTCACATTACCACATACTGGCTTATGGTTTTTTTGTATCTTACAGACATAGAAAATTTAAGTATTTAAGTCATATTAACAATGACTATTTATCTAATTGTTTAAAACGGAGGGAAAGGGTTTTCTGTTCTAGTTCTTGTATAAAGGCTTATGTTTTAAATCCCTCAGGAAATCTTTTGTGGACTTAAAATGCTTCCACTGACTTTGGTTTTAGGGAACAGAGTCCACAGTTTATATTATCAAGTTATAGTTGCAAATAACTGGAAAAGTAAACTGAATGAGGTGCAAAAGCAGGTGAGGACTATACGTATGTCTCCTTTACAAATGATGTATTGGTAGGTATTATGCTCTGTGGTTCAGTGGTAGACTTGCAGATCACTAAGTGTTTGTTTATTCTAAGCAGAAGCTCAAGTGGATTGCAATCTCTGGTTTATATGAGCATATACTAGAGCTCTCTGGGCCAAATCTGCTTCTTGATGTTGGACCTGAGAAAGAAGTGTAGAATCCCAGCTTCAAGAGAAGCAGTGCCCTCTGTGACATTGCAAAAAGTTACTGTCATTTGTTTACAGATTCTTGAGTATAAAATAAAAACTGTAAAGATGATTTATATGGATGATACATATTCATTCATTGCTATGCCTTGTCCCTTTTTAAAGTATAATTACTTGGTCTGGTTGTCTGCTGCATCAGACGTGCTCAACATAAATGGAAAGAAGCATGAGGTAATTGTCTCCCTGGTACTCGTCCTGATTTCCCAGTTCTCAGGCTGACTTGCTTATGTCTGAGCAGCACTTTAACTGTGGTGGTTATAATGTCTTCTGGCTGTAAATGACTGAACATGAACTGCCCACTTTGCTCAGCACCTTTGTACCAGGGTGTGGGTAAGGACAGGGAATGGCCTGGCTCACTTGGCTACCCAGGCTGGAAGGGAGGATCAGTTTCTTCTATACAGAATTTTCAAATTAATTTCTTGGAGCTATTATGCTGAAACTGGCTGGCTTGGCAGTACCCTCACCTGAAACTACCATGTTTTAAATGAAAAGTAGCATCCTTAGTAGAAGTGCACATGTAGAACCTCAGATGCCTGCTGACTCAGAATTCCCTATCCCATAATCATCTTAGCTTTCACATCAACCTCTCCAGAACCAGGACTACTACTTAGATTTCCCACAGAGTCCAGCTCAAATCGCTTTGTGTGTTGCAACAGGTTTAGTCATAGCACAGGGAAGTTAGGAGACTTGAGGGTGGAATAGGATGTGCCATTTGTGGGGTTTTCTTTGGAATGACTAGGATCACAGCAGTCCCCATTTCTTAGGCGTTAAAAAAAATAAAATATCGTTTGAGTTTTGAAATTGCTAAAGTTGAGGAAATTGTTCAAAGAAGTTATGGAAACCACTGCAACTTGCAAGCTATGTAGGAAACCTGTTGGTTTTTAAAAGGTGCTTTAATGTCTTTGCTATTGCCTTCCAGCAAATTTGTGTACTTGCTTCATTTATGAAAATTAAGTTCTTGTTATATTTAGGGTAAGATAATATCCCTAATATCAACAGGAATCCTATGGGATAATTTTATTACCAGCATTTGCCTTGGGTAATATCTTATTCCACATAATGATAAAATAGGTCTTTCTGTATTCTCTGGGGTAATTCAGAAACATCTGCTTCACATTAGCTCCTCAAAGTACTTTGTTTAAAAGAAACATATTAAAGAAACCTTTCACAGTTCTTAGTAGAGCAATTGCTTTTTATTTAGTCTTGGGCTAAGTGCTTTCCAATATGAATGATTGTTCTAGCAGCAAGGACAATTAGAACACCATCCCGTAATAAAACAGCACCCAGTCCTATTTGCAGAGTATTAATGGCCTGCTTTCCCAGCATGTTACAATCAAGATAATGCAAAATGAGCTGCTACTAAGAGTTCCTTGAATTTTATAATGTTTTATTATATCCCTTAGTCTTTTTGCAGCAACTGCCATAAGTGAAAGAATTATAGAGGCAATTGGTGGCAGGACTTTTGCAAAGGTCTATCATGATCCCTAGATATTTGTGATTCTTGATTTCTGAGTTAATGGTAATTTTGTTATTCATCAGTGTTGCTGTTATCTTGACTCCTTTGTTTTTTAGTCAGAATGCTTTCTTCAAACAGCAAGCTGCTGAATTTTTATTCAATGATTTTCATGGTTCAATCTGAAACAATCTTCAGAAGCTAACACCAAGAGCTATTTTTAGTAACCTTCCTGTCTGGTCTTATTCCATTACCACAGATTCATTAGTATTCGGGCCTGTTTTTCTATCTTGTATCTGTCCTATATATCTTGTTTCCGGGTAGAACTAAATTTATAGCTGCCCTTTTACCCTATTATCTCAGAGCTGATTTCTTCACTGCAAAATCCTCTCAGTATTGCGATAGGAGAGAGTCTCTGCCCCACACAACGGCCTCAGCTGACTGCCATTCCTTGGGGAAGCGAAGCCTGTGCAGCCTCGTGCTTCAACAATTCCATTACTTTTTAGTGACCAATAATAGCCACTGAAGCAGGGCTAGAAATTAAGATAGCTTTGTAGATGATGACCTTCTCATACAGGAGAGTCAGGCTACTTGTCTGTCTATACGTTGATAACCTTTCCAAGTTAATCGTTTTTCGCTATAACAAGAATATAAACAAAAATGTATGATATATGACAGCCTTTTGAAAGTATCTGGGCAACTAAAAATGCAGCCGCCCAGGAGGACGTTCAGAATTGTCCAAGTACTCAGGATAAGTTTTCTCTCCTATAGACAATTTAGGACTGTTTAGTGTTATTAAACACTAGTTTGCCTGTTTACAAGACTAAAAATTCAGATTCTACTACCTTAATTCACAAGTTTTGCATGCTTTTTTCCATGTCTTTCCTCCATTGTATAGATGAAGCTGTGTTCCTTGGCAGATTGAGCAGAGTTTAAAAAGAATGTTAATCTTCATATATATATATATAAAAATTGAATTCTACTATTATAGTTCTCTAAATAGCAAGTGATTTCCATTTTACAGTCGATCAATTTGCATTTTTTGTATGTTAAATCCTTACTACAGGTTGAGCTTATGTTTTGTCACACTACATACCTAATGATTTTATGCTTCCCCTCATTACTGACAAAATAATCAGCAATTGTCTCTGTACTTAGTTCTGTGTAGCTTCTGGACTTGGTTCCATTTTTACTACTGATTTTTCTGGTGTATTTTTGTGGATACTTACTGGCTTATACTGTATTGTTTAACTTCTCATAAATTTTTAAGTGTGTTTTTATCTTCACATACCTACTTGTTTATCTTGACAGGAAATCATGACCCAAACAAGGGCTATGCTTGTATCAGATACGCTGTATGTGAAGAATGAGGAATGTGTCCAGCTGTCTTTCAGCTAAGATATCTGTGAATGGATGTTTTAGCTGTCATTTTCTGAGAGGTCCATGATGACAAAAGAGGTAGCATATCAAAAGGTGGCTCAGATTTTAAAAAAACACATGGTGGACAATTTTGTATGAGTGAGTTGATACAGATGGAGCGTGTTCTGCCATATGTGTGATGGAGTCCTTGAAAATGAGATTCTTTTCAGATGATGGATGTTATGCATTCAGTATCATTAATGCCTTTTGGAAAGGCCAAAGGTAGTATTCTAACAAAATTTTCTTCTTTGGTACAACTTGAATTTCTAATTTCCGAAGGCTAACATGTAGTCACAACTATTAATGTATCATTTTTGACACTTTTATAGTGATTCCACATACAAACGAGATTTGAGAGAGCATGACACTTAAACATCACATCCACACAGATACTGCAGCAAATTCTTCAGTAGTAGATTTACTTCCACTGTTTTGCTCCTGTGTCCTTTTTTTTAGGTGCAGCAATATGCTCTCATATACATTAGCATGTTGCACACTTTATGACTTATTGCTAAACTGAAACATATCAAGTTCCCACTTTTTTAAGTGGGTACAATCTTTGAAATAACCATTTCATTTTCTATTCCTAAAAATGCTTATCATGCAAATGAACAAAACTAGTGTTTTTATGTGCGTGTGTTTAGTTTCAGGTAAATATATACTCCTATGTATAAGAGATGATCCCCCTCCACCCCCCGGAATGAAAATTAAAGCAACAAAGGAGTGAAGCTATATTTTTCTAATTTAAAGCAGATTTTTATCTTCTTTATTTTCATCTTTCTGATAATGCTGATAGGACAAAACGGTGTCACATCTGACTGTCAGTAACTAAATTTGGAATGTTTATTGCACATCCAAAAGCTAATCTTTTGTGATATGTGCCAATATTTCTATGATGACTTGCCTAACTTTCATGAATTTTAGTATGCTGCTATTTCATGCATGCTCCATTGGTATTTGGAATTGATGGAACTCTCTTCATTTACCTTAGTGTACTTTGTCTCAATATGTAAGCACATGGGGCATAAATAAACACTTATGATGTGGTGCGTTTTGTGATAATAGTTATGGATTCAGAGAAAATTTTGCCTGTTTTGTTTAGAATTTTAATTGAAAGGGAATTTGTGTTGTCATTGTTGTTCTGGTATGGGCAGACAGATTCTATTTGTGTGCGTGTTTCAGTTGGTCTAATAGCATATTGGTGCTGAAATTCATAGATTATTTTGTGTTTGTAAAGTCATGCTTCAGTATGAATTTGCTTTAAAAGAAATATTTTGAGATTAAATCATAGATCTTCACACTTTAAATGCAGAGCTTGTCATTTTATGGAACTGAATGTTAAATGTAAGTCTCTTATGAATAATTTTCATAGAGGGAATTTTAGAAGTCTGGTGTTTCTTATGTGAATTAGATGGCAATTTCATTCTGTTTGACCATTTTGAAGTCAGTAAAGATTTGACTTCAGGTTTATTATATCCACAAGGATTTGCATTAATGTACTTTCTACTTGTTTCACATCCTACTGGGAACCCTAGTGACTCTCCTCAGCATTATAAATCACAGAAGATTCTAAACATACATATAAGGCAAAATAATGCACCAATCTTTGACTATCTTATTTCTTTGTAACATCTGTCATATCTTAATCAGATAACAACAGAAGATAGGACATTATTAAACGTAGGCAATTCTGACCTAGGCACAGCATTGCTGTTCTGAAACACAAGTGGGAAACATTTACCTGCATCATCTGTGCTAGCAGTGGAGTATTTGTAGATTTGTCTTATCACAGGTTCTGGAATAGTGGCTGCATTAATACTTTTAAAAGCTAGTCAAGTGGGACAGGAGGCAGTTTTGCATAGAGTTTTAGGTTGTTGGGTGTGTGTTGGTTTTTGTTTTTTTTAAACCGCTTGCAATAAGTGGTTGGCAAAATGTGTGTAGCTCCCAAACCAGTTGTATATTTTCTGTTTCTACAAGCTATAATTTCTAGCTAGCTAGCAGGATCACAATGCCACGAGTGCTCATTCTAGTTAAATCTCTTTATATTTTGAGGTTTGCTCAAATGGAAAATGAATGATTGGTCTTAAAGCAAAGCAAAATGCACTCCTTTTGAGAGGTTGAAATGATTTCAGCTTTCTGCTGATTTTTCAAACTCATCTTAAAATGTGGAATGCTCATCCCTATCTTATTCCATTTCTTTGACCTTTCTGAAATGGATTTCATTGCAATTTTACATGGAAGCAACAGATAAACAGCTCAGACTATGAAATGAAAATTATTAGCATTAGTGTTTTACTCCAGAGCTCGGGCATCGGTACTTAACTTATGACTGAGAAATGAATAAACTGTAGTTTACAGCTCTGAATTGCTAAATCTTTAATGCAACCGTGGGCTGGCTCAGCAATGCCTAAAACCTTCAGCTTCAACCCTTCTGGTACGCTAAAATGCCATTAAGTCATGGAACATTTTTCATGCAACGTTTCAAGATTTCCTGGAGACAAAGCAGTAAATTTCAGAGTAAGGCAAAAGAAATTTTTGTCTATCACTGATTTGTAGCCCGCTGGTGAGTCCTACAGATTTAGAAAAGTGTAGTCCAAAGAAGATTGGGAAGTTAAAGTATAAATAATAATAATAAAAGAGTGGTTTAAAATAAGTGGATTAATATTTGGTAACATTGCATGTCTATTAAAAAGCAGTTTTAAAATAAAAAGAAACAAATGTCTTTTCTAAATTTCATGGTACGTGGACTCTGAAGGAAGCATAAATGAAATTGTTCCTCTGTGTGTGTGTGTGAAGTAGCCCCTTGAAAAAGTATAATACAAATTTATGAAATTTCAAAATACTTCTTGGAGACCATGATCTTGGTGCTGTCAGCTGCTACTGGAACATTTAACCATGCTGGTGCTTGACTGAAGTGCAGGAGAGGTGAGAATCCCAAGGTCTTCTATGCAAGTTTCATTACTTGGTTTCTGTTTAGGAGATGCAATCATTCCATCTTAGTGGAGCTGCTGCAGGAACTTAGTGGAACTGCTTCCACTCTACCTGAGTACAAAGTTTTGGAGTTGTTTTGTTTTGGGGGTGATCACCAAGATGAGAACAATATTATTTAAATCAAGGAAATATAATTGGTATCACTGCAGAAAAGATGTGATGATGTACATTAACTAGTGTGCACCTTCATTACTGCTGCCTCTTGCAAAATTCAAGAGGACTATTTATCAAGTTGCTAATGATCACTTTAATGTAGGACAAAGTGTAGTCAATTTTATTGCTAATCTGCTTGAAATACCATGGGAATCAAGGTGTAGAATTAGTTTATTTGTAATGAAGACTGCAGCTACCATGGAAATTGTACGTGGTTTCTTCAGCAATGAACAGAAAGTTTCCTTAACCACAATGGAATAAGCAGCAGGTTGGTTTTTTAGGGGGAAGCACTAGTCTGGAGAAGGAGAAAAATTGGAGAGCATGGTATATTAACTCCCCGTGTTTTATTCAGCCAGCAAGATAAATATGCACGTTTTAGGGCTCTAGCTAAGGAAAAAAATCTTTTATTAGTGTTAGATATCACGAGAACTAGATGCTTGTTAGCTGTTAAAAGGAAAGAATGCTTGACCAGCTTTTACATGATGAGGGGAAACCATGGGTTTTTAGGATGCAAACTGTGTAACTGTTTATCATCTCCAACAGATGATGCATTTCTGAATTACTTCAGTGAGTAAATCTTGCCTCAGTAGGTTATACATATATATCTGACTTGCTTACCAACCCCTGCTTGTGGGAATGTTACAGTATCTGTGATAGGTTTTCCCTTTGCCAGTTCAACCTTTTGTTTGGTTTTGTTACTCCCAAGAGATCGTATTTGGGAAAATTTGTACCAGCAGCTGCAGTCTTGCTTGATAGGTGCATTTGTATGTTACTGCAATATAAAGCTATGGTAAATTAGTCACTAAAGACAATTAAAACTATAAAAATGGCTCATACAGTGATCGTCCAGTTGAAAAGGAAGACAGATTACAGTAATTTCCTGTGACCTGCACTCAGAGCGAGCACAGGAGGCAGGAACAAGATGACACACATCTGATGTGTCTAAAACACTCTTCCCTGAAGAAAGTTTTCTTCCTGAGTCTTTGATCTTAAGTCTGAATTTTTAAGATTTAACTTATATAAAAATGTTACTGAAAAAATATGAAATTGACAAATAAGGGAAATCATTAATGCTAAAGTGTTCATGTAGGGGTTACTACAGATCTTGGAGGCTTTTTGGGTATCATGAAATCATATCTGCTGCGTGGAGCTGATTTATTCAAAATAACTACTGGGGAGTAAAATCTTTGGCATTTATTTACATCTTGGTTCAGATGTAAATTTCCTGGTCACCTTAACTACTCTGCCTCAAACCCAGGCTGCCTTGAAATGCTGCTGAGTTTTCCTGTGATTGAGAGATTTCTAGTGTGCATATTTTGCATGTGATGCTCTCCGGTAGATAAATAAAATAATCATTAATCCTATTGTGCTATCTGTTTTAAGGTGTCACTTAACAAGATAAAGTAGAAATACAAGAGCAGTATTCTAGCTGCCAAAACCCCAGTCTCAGGTGAACCTGATCAACACTCAACTGTGTTTACTGAAGTAGAAAGACTATCTCAGAGGAGAGAGTGCTGTTTCCCAAGTGGGATGTTCCCTGGAATATTGCTTGCTTCATCATAGGTTTTCCTGAAAATAGCAGATGGCTTTGTTGTTGTTTTTTTACAGTATTTACCTGATATGGCTGTGGACCATATTGTCCTGGCATTTGGGGATTTGACCTAGTACTTCCAGTTTTGTTTCTGTAACACATGCTGTCATTGAAATGTATTGGTCAATTAAGGTTCAGCTATAAGAGAAGGCGAGAAGCTACTGTCAGCTTGGAATCTGTGAAACAAAATGAACTTGGATACACTGCAGTGACTTCAGTGTATTCTGTTTTATTCAAACATTGCACATAAACCAGAAGAAATCCAGCAGAATTAAATGAACAGCAACACCCTGGAAACTCAGCTTCCCATTTACACCGACAGGAGATACAGGCTTCTGAAAGTGTGTGTGTCACAGGTAGCACAGTAATACAGTGTAGTAATAAGAGGTGCACTGAAGTGTTGGGTCAAATGGAGTTGCTGCTTTCCAGGGAGTCCCTGGTAGATTCTAGTGTTCTGCTCTGTTCCCCCACCTCCTGAGGTAAAGATTGACCTGAGTAGAAAAAGTCTTTGTTAACTAGTTCTGAATCCAAGGCAAATTCTTTGGTACGTTAGCGTTAGCAACAACCTGAACTTGTGATAGAAATTTGGTTGTACTCTTAAGTTACAAGGGGCTGTTTTCATGATGTAGAACACTAGTCCCCATTTTTCCCTGCAAACAGAGTGATTCTCACTAGAGAATATCTATGAAAATGTGGAATGTATTTTAGCAGCCAATCTGTGCATCTCGTAGCTTAGTTCTGATATCAAGCATGTACTTTCATAGACTCACAGAGGAAGCAGTACTAGTGAAAATCTTCCATGCTTATCAGTGGACAGGAAGTTCATTCCGTGTCTGAGCAAATGAATACATAGTTTCTGATTATGCATAAGTGTTACTCTATTTTCTTATAGACAACAAAATAAATGGCTTATTTGCACAACTGAACCCTTTTTCCATCAGTGTTCACTAGATGCACAAAATAAATTAGACTTCTGACCTAGATGCTGTATTGATGGATTCTATTTGATGAGTTCAAGTTGTGCATCTTCTGTATTTTTGATGTGAGAATACATTGCTGTAAAATATTGGTAATATGAAGTATTGCAATGAAGTGTTTTCACTAGTCACGTACTGGAATAGAGATTTATAGGGAAGAGTTTTGTTGGACAGGAGTGCTGAACACACAATAACCAATATCTTTTCTTGACAGAAATTATATGTTGCTGGCTAAAAGTAACAGCATACAGAAAAGTATGATAATATATTTTTAGACCATTTATGTATTGACCAATGCATTGAGTTTTATGTCTGCCTGAAAAACAATGAGGTAAGCTGACTTCAATTGCAATATCTTTTTATAACAATGGTAGTAATATAGCATTATCAGAGAAATTAAATGCTAACATCTTTTAAAAATGTAGGTATGTATTTGAAGACTGATTTCCAGGGTTAACTTTTGTTCATTGACGTTTAGGCTGCAATCCCTGGTCAGTATTCACTTAAAAGGAAAAAGCACCCAGGCTGTACAGTGATTCAGACTTTATCTTATTCTCTGTATGTTCTTTATCCCCAAATATTTCTTGAGAGTATAAATCTCTGCATTTCTTTATTTAACTGTACTCTAGTGCCTTGACCTGGGTAGATTTTTACTTCCACAATTCCATTTTTCTTGCAATAGGAAGGGAATAATACCTATTGTGCTCAGCACAGTCGGCTGTTGAGAAGTTCAGGAAAGCTTCCAGGCTGTGAAAAGAGACAGTATTTTATGTGTGAATTTTAAGCTAAGGTCTGCCCAACAGATTGTGATTTTTAAAGGTAATATGTTTGTAATTGGGATTAAGTTAATCTCTGATTAAAAAAATAAAAAGGAAGTATGAGGTTTGTGGGGGGGTTTTGTGGGTTTTTTTGTTTTGTTTTTAAAAGAAAGGCAGGAGGGGAAGAGTGCTTTGTAGAACCCAGTGCTTTTAGCTATGTACTTAAAACTTTAGTGCAGCTCACATGTCTGGCTTTTGTATCTCATTTAAAAGCAGGCACATCTCTTGAATTGATTTTCGAATGATGGATAGATCATTACAATGCTGTGGGGTCGTATATCGGATGATTGCTACCAATTCTGTGTTAGCATGTTGTGTTGCTTTCAATTCAGGCAGTCATAGGAAAATAATAGCTGTTGCCCTTTTAATGCAAAAGATCACAAGGAGCTGCTTATTTGGATGGAGAGCCTGTCTAAATAGACACAAATAATATTGGCCACTAAGAAACCCTTGTTGAGAGACATCAACAGCTATTAACTCAAGTAGGAAGATGGATGTCAGTTCACTGTGGATGCTGTTGGTCCCAGTGGTTTGTCAGCCATGTTATTGGTGACAGCTTTCTGTGAGCTGCTTGCTGAAAGCACTCGTTGAACTAAGAGGGGTTAGTGTGTAAGGAAAGGTCTAAAAATGGGAAACTCATAGAGTTTTGGGGTAGGTGTGTGTTCAGACTTCAGTATGAAGTGAAGCTTGAGATTTTAGTTACCCTGGAATGCAAACCAAAATCCTTTCAGAATATGATGAGTAATTTCCAAACCTGAATTTTATATACCACTATTAAACTATTGTTAGGAAGCAATATATGTGTACCCTGCAAATTGTATGATAAATCTTTCATGTTATCTTTTTGAAATGCCCCATTGATTTATGTGGTTTAAGTGCAAGATCTCCATTCCATATCCAGCCAACATGTTTAAACAGCAATCTGGTGTTAGCGTGTAGTTCAGATATTCAGGACACTGAATGGCCTCTTGAGATCTGGGACAGGTAGTGGTGAGAAAAACTGTTGCAAAAACTTAAGCATAATGAATATCAATGCTACAAGAAGTTACATGACAATGAAGTAGTGAGTTATGAAAGTCTGAAATGCATTGCCAGGAATAAGCTGGAAGGCTTAAATTTAGAAATGGAGCTGCATAAGTCGGTATAGGGTGGTCTTTGAGGACTTGGGTAACTTTGTAGGCATACAAACCTTGGCTTAAGGTTTGTCAAATCAGAATAAGAAAAATAATAACTAAGCCTGTTTTTGTTCCAAAGAATGTGATGAAAAGATGGCTTTGTCACACACAATCCCTGGATCACAGACATCAGGGAATAAATGTGATAACTTCAGGCAAAGCATGAGGTGTGTGGGGACTCGTATAGCTTGTATTTGCTTAAGTCTGTCTGTTCTGCAAATTTGAGGGACTGCTGTTAGTGCAGCACTTCCATGGGGTCTAGTAAGTTCTCAGTAACGCATACCGTATTTTTTTTTGACATATATGTAGTGCACTTTTCTAATTTGTCTAGTGTATTTTGGAGTGTTGGGAGAAGCAGCAAAACTGTCATGATTAATCTTGGGGAAAAAAAAAAAAGACATGTCTAAGAACAAAATCCTAGGACTTATAGACCATGGATATTTACATAGTAACATGAGTGCATTTAAATAAACGAGCTTTTAAAAATCTGTTTAAAACAGCAGAATGTGTTATCAGGAAATAAATGCTTTGTAATCACAGCAGCCAGAATAAAGCTGTTTATAGTATATATGTGTCTGCTGATATAGGACTCTGTTCAAAGGTTATACTGATGAAACATTATTTTTTCATGTAGGAACATGCAAGTTTTCTTCTAACCTAAGCACCCTGTGGTGAGATATACAGATTTTCAAAAAATACTGTTTGGCTCATGGTACTAATTATATGTCCTGCCCTGGAGCATTCCTGGACCATGACCCTGCCAAACTAGACAACACCACTGGAATTGTTAACTACACCCTAGTGGTTGTCCAGGACTGGGATTACAGAGCTCCAGGGAGACGGCCCTTGCTCAGGTCTGAATAAAACCTATTATTCTTTCTGATAACCACATGCACCTTCATTCAATTATGCTGTAAACTGGATTTTGCCTAGGTAACCCATGATAAGATTGCTCTGGTAAGTGCTCATTAGGGGAAATGTTGATAATATGATGTGAGTCTTTCTGCTGTGGCAACAGTGTAGGATGATTCTTATTCCAACTGCTGTGTTCAGCTCATAAATTTCTAAAATGTCTTAATCTAACATTTTCAAGACATATTTATAGTTTGGAATGTCCTAAATTGAGCAAAAATTTATTGATGTTTTTAAATATTGTACTTAGACTTGAAATTCAGATTTCAGAAGCTGGTATATTTTTGTTGTTGTTGTTGTTGTCTGTCATTATTCAACATAGGTGGTATGATTTGTATGAAGGTTTAGTTAGGGACCCTATTTGGAGACAGAAGACCTGTGGGTATTTTGTTGTGGTATTAGAAGGGAGGGGAAAAAAAAAGTATATTTGAATAGTCTTTGTTGCTTCTAGAGGATTCCATTTTATTTTAAACTCAGTTCAGCACAAACTGTAGTATTGTCATGTAACATTTGACAACATTAAAATATTTCTTGCTCTCTCACTGAATGCTTAAGAATTGCTTACAAATGTGAGCAGATTCAACAAAAGAATGAAGAACAACATGTGCCAGGATACTTTACTGCACAGTGGTCATATTATTTCATACTGTGTGTAGATTTAAATTTTTGGAGCAGATGTGAAACCTGTCAGGGAAACCTGAATGCAAGTCTTGCATCTGGACTATCCTAAAGGCAGATTGAGCAAAATTGACTTCCAGTTCTGTAAATTTAGTACTTTGTTACTATACTTTATTGTGAGTTCCTTCAGTGTCTCTCAGGAGATGTCAAAACACAGTATTTTGACTGTTCTGATATTCTGTGTCACACTTCTTACTGTCCAGCTATGTAGAAAATTCATCTTGTAACATGTGAGTAGCTCCATGTGCTTCAAAGCTCTATTTGTTTTCTAGTGAACTCACTATTTTTCAGGAATGTTTTTGCTCAGCTTGAGCCATAACGGCACATGTGAAAACCAGAAATTTAGAAAACTAATATCTTTTTTGTTGTAGTTACTTCATCTTGCTGATAGTTAATACTTAAAAGCATGAGTTGACATCCCTGTGGGGATCAATGTATTTCAGATTAGAATCACTGGCATGTCTTGGTACCAGATTGTCTCGGAAGCAGGAGAACTTGGTTGTAGTAGCTAGCATACTTCAACTTTATTTATTTTTCTTGTCAATAAAGTCTGTTACACCTAAACAAAATCCTATCACTGAAATATCACCAAAGATCAAAAAATATAGGCAGGACTATAAGAAGGCTCTTGCTTATTTTGATGTCATGGCAATCTTAATTTTTATCCTGTTAGCACTTTGGAACTTTTTTTATCTTCTGTCCCCTACCCACAACATAAATCTTAATCAAACCTTTGAGGCTATTTGAACTATAGCATGTTGAGTCTCATTCTAGTTCTCTTCTCTCAATCCCACTTAATGCAGTGAACGGAGAACAGCACTGAAGAAAACAGTTTGTTCATGAACACTGTTCTTCACAGTATACACTTGCTGTGAATTTTCTCATCATAAAAATAGGTAATGGTAGACATTTGTTCACCAAACTCACTGAAGCCTGTTGGACTGTTTAGCTACAATTGAAAGCACTTCTTGACAAATTTTCCATGTGAGCTGTGGATGATCATCTGATTGTTAAACTGATGGGTTCTGGAGCTTTATATTAGTGGAAAATATAGTCAGAACACCTTTCCAAGGTTTAATTCAGATTCGTACAAAACAAAATTTTTGATAGTTAGAACCACAGTGAAGGTTCCTGTCTATCTCTTTCTTGTGTAGTTAAGTACATTTAGTTAAAGCACGTAGGAAACATTGAGATACACTTCAAGTTATGTACATCTAGATCTTTCATTTTCTTGCTGTTGATGGCAAGTTAGATTTTCTGTTTTCTAGAAATCTAAAATATTTTATTGGCCCTTTGCCTTGATTAAACCCATAGGAAATGTGAAACTACTTACCTCCTTGATTTTATTCTTGTTTGTATCTTCTCAGTGTGTCTAGCTGATACCAGTTTGTTTGTCCTTTTGACTGAATGATCTGCTGGTTCAGCATTCTCCATAGCCACTAGTCTTGCTGTTGAGCCAGTGATAGGTAAAATTGATGAACTAGCTAGATCATCTTATTTCATCTCTCTGACATATCCAGGCCAAGTTGCCCTGTAGAACAGACTGTTTTCAACTGTTTCTTCATCCAGCTTGAGAACTGAGAAGGTGTCTAAAATGACCTTGAAGGGACATTCTACTTTTATCTGTAGAATCCAATAGATCACACAGAATTTACTTTTCAGCTGACAAAACGGTTAATTCCATCTTGATGTCTCTTAGTAGAGAGAAGGGTAAAATTACATGGTGTAGCAAATGATTCTTAGCACTATTACAGATGGTTATTGAAAATGCTGAAAAATATGAAGAGCTAAATCCATTTTTAGAATTGCTTGAGGAATTAATTGCTGATAAACTATCAGAAGCAGCAATACCTGACTGTGGAATTTTAAGATATATAACTCTCTTAAGAGTTAACTCCTCCTTATTCTCAAAATTAGTGCTAGAATCAGTTAATATACTCAACGGAATCAGCTGAGAAAGGAGAAAGACCCCTCATCTTAACATCCCAAAGGAAAGTCTTAGCAATATGTGAGAAGATGGTGATGACTTGATGACTCTTCTGTCAATTATAACTTACACTTTTTATTCCTTATCTTTGCAAATGTTTTACAGAAGGGCAACAGTGAACAGATCTTCTTTTTTATCCAAACTAGCTAGAAGTATAGTCTTGCTGTTGTCTTGTTCAGGAAAGAACCTCCAGTACCTCATTATGCTTCTTCCCTGAATTTATCTAGGATGCCATCTATTTTTAAGAGAAACAACCACATCATCCGCTGTTATCTTGCTGCTTGGTCAGTCTCTGGAACAGGTTATGTATTATGTTTTCTTTGACTATCTTCAATCTTTGTTGCCATATAAAATCCTTTTGCTGTCACTTCAGTCATGTGTATCATAAATGGAATATGTAGTTAATAAATAAAATCCTCTTCAAAACTGTTCTACTTGTAATGCTGTTTCCAATTGTTTTGCTTATGTACTGTCTTGGTTTTTATAGATTGGATGTTGTCATTTTCATAGTCCTCTTTCTCTGCCTTGTCACTTTTACCTTTCCCCCCTAGATGCAGCAATCTTGACCCAGCTCTGGCTTTAAGATCTTTCGCTTTCTGTGTCTATGAGAAATTTGATAGAAGGTTCTTGTGACTTCCTGCTACTGTTGTTATTTTGTTCTTTTGTACAATTTGCATGCTTTGGTTTTACTAAGCTTATACCAAGACTTATTACATTCAGAATGATAGCCATGCTAATCGGACCATGGTGGTTCTGCACTGATAGGAGTTCATATCATTAAGAAACCAGCACTTAGGGTTTTGTATCCGTATAGTACGGCATGTGTATCACAGTGTTCTACTTAACAAGGAGACAATGACAACTTATTGCCCATGTTTTTTATCACTCTGGCTTTAGATCATGCCAGTAACATTGAAAAGCTGTAACATAAATTCACATTTCTATGAGGTAGAGAAAGGTTGGTGGTAATTAGCATCTGCTAGTGATGGTTTATTTTTAAATTATAGGTATAAGCCTTTAATATTTTTAAGAAATTAAAATCTGTATACACACTCTAAATGGTTCGACATCTCTAATTAGCCTTAAGTACTTTCTTAAATCTTTATCCAACTTACTGTAAACTGTTCTATTAGTTTGAATGAGGACATCAACACTTCTCAAAATGGAAACGTAAATGCCCATAAGGGGACCTTTCAACAGTGCACAGCTGGATTTATAGAGGAGGTGCATTTACTTTATTTGCCTTTTTTTTTTTTAGTTTTAGTCTGAATAGTGGCTACACTAGGCTATTAGGCTCTGAGCGTGGCTAAGGTATTGAAATCACAGAAGAATGGTATTACTTATAAGAAGAAAGTTTCCTAGATGGTGCTGCTATCTTTTCAGACCTACTGAGAACTAATAGTATATCATGTTTATTTTCTAAAGTTGAGTTGGAGCTGGAGTTGGAATAAGATAAAGAATCCATCATGCTATTGTAGTTGCAGCAATAGTAATGTAACTTGGTAGTACAGTGAAGCTAGGTGTCTGAAGCTAGATATAAATCTACTGCACAGCAGCCAGGCAGTACTGAAATGTACTTGTATAGAGCTTTTTTTTAATAAAAGAAGTACTTCAAATCCTTCTGATTGCTTTTGGTTTAATTCACAAGAAGTATAGTTGTCTGTAGGTTGTACAAATGCTGAAGAGCCCTGGAGAGCATAGTGTAGAGAGGTATGAACGTGCCTGTGGTACTAACTATGTACGTGTAGTGGAAGTTCTAATAATGCAATGTAGTACTGATCTTAACTAGGTGCTTATACTTGTTGAAAGTGTATTTACTTACCTTAAGACATCAGCATAAGCATTGCATGGTCATAATTATAGCCATTATTGAAAAGAATATGTAAATGCAACAGACCCCAATTGTGACACACTGTAATCTTGGGCTGGATATGCAGGCATAAAGGAAACTTTACTCATTTAAAATAACCTTTTTCCCATTAAATGCTTTATCTTATTCTCAAAATTATCTTTTGGAACCTGCATCTGTAACTAGCACAAGAAGATGAATTTCAGCCATGCCATGTGCATGTAGAGCTAAACATACAAATTCTATAGGCAGTTGATGCAAATGACCAGTGCATATCTGAACAAAGACAAGAATTCTCACAAAGGCATTGAAATATATTTCATCGTAAAGAAACCTGTAAAGACTTTGCTAAAACTATTCCAGTAATTTTTATCATAGTAGGCCATGCACTTAACCAGGAGAGGACATGAACAGACCATTTAGTTCAAAGAACATAAGTTTGGTTTTAAACTGCTGTCCAGAGGGACTAAAGGCTTCCTCTTTATATTGTTGTTCCATGCTAACCATGAAAGGGTCACCTCCAGGAAAGAGGGATCTTCAGTCTAGGAAGAAAGAGCTGGATAAAACCTTGTAAAAGAAAACTTAACAGCCAGCAAAAATCAGACAGACAACAAGATAGATACAGGAAAGGGGAAACGATTAATACTGAATTCTCCATTCCACTCATCTGATGCAAGGGCATACTCAAGTCAGGCAGGGATTAGATGAAGATGATCCGCTGGTCTTTGTTATGCTAGCCTTGTCTTATCAAACTATCTTCATATGAATATTTCCAGGCATCTCTTCAGTTTTGTTTAATATTCCTCCACTCTCACAGTTAGGTTAGCCATTTCTGCATTCTGTTTCACCACTAAAATATATGAAAAAGACTTCTTTAATACATCCAGTTCCTTCTGTTTCACAATAACTTGTTTGTATCTTTTTTTAAGAATCGGACAACAGGTTTTTACCAAGTTCTTCATGGATTCATACAAATAATCTTTAAATTCCATGCAATAAGTAATCTAGCTGAAGTATTTCTCCTAAAAGTGCATTTATAAATTTGTATATTGACACAGCATATTCAGTTCTATCAAAATTTTCTCACAGTCCTCTTTTTGATTATGAACATACAAAGCCTACCTGCAAAACTACCTTAAACACAAAATTACTGTGCAACTCCTCGTCTTACTGGTTGTTTCTCTTGTAGATAACAAGTATAACAAAAGATCTAAACCTGAATCCTGAACAGCCTTCTCAACCTTTGTTGTATAACAAAGCTTTCTGGGCTGGTTTTAATAGATAGCAACAGAGAGAACAGAAGAGCTGAAGAGTATTTGAGGCTTGCTCCTGCTGTAACTGAAGTCTTGTGATGATTGGAGTGTATGTCCTGTATAAAAGACATATCCTTTCTGTAATGCAAAGGAAACATAATTTCTATTCCACTGACACCAGACAAATAGTCAGTTTTTTCTGCATGGATGAAAGTTGCTAATAAAGATGCATTGCTCTAAATATGCTGTTGGAAATGAAGGGAATGTTGCAGTAACAGTGGAATGTAGTAATGTAAGTGAATAGTTGAAACTTAAATTATAAGTAATAAATAATAAATTTTGCACTGCTGAAAACTACCTTTATAATTATTACAACTGTTTAGTTTTTCACTCAAAAGTAACCAGTACTGTGGATTTCAGCTTAAATTCTACTTATCTATGATGATACTAGTAATTTGCAGAACTCCTACTGAGATCTGTGAAATGCAGCTGAAAATATCAAACCTGCTATGCAGATTTTTTTGAACACCTTTTTGCAAATGTTCAGATGCTAACTCCAATATTATTGAATTTGAAATTCTGTTTTTTCCTTGCAAAAACATGTTTTATGTTTTAAATTGTGACACATACTAAGTCTTTTTGATTCTAAGTCTTTGTTAGAATTCCTGCCTGATAATATGGTTGATAATGTTGATTTGGAAGGAAGATAGAAAAAAGTAGAACAGAAATGTAATTCTAAAGTGTTATTGTATATTTAGCTTTTAAATGGACATGGAAAGAAGTGAGAACTTCTTGACTGTATCCAAATATTTACAACTGTTGTTCTAACCATTAGCTAGAACTAAATTAGTCTTTATAAGAAAAATTGTTACAACAATTAAGTATATATTGCTAATATTTAATGGCTAAAATAATAAACAGCATGTAAAATATTCAATTGCTGGGTACATCTGGTGGAGCTATAACAGGCTTCAGCAGCTCTTTTACAGCTGAAATGTGCATTTCAAAATATTTCACTTTCCTTTCAGCATCAAGATATTTGTTTTAAAAACAGCTTGCTAGTTCTTATTTTGCTTGTTATTTTAAAGATGAACTGAGAAAGTGAGAAATCTTGACATGCATCTCTAGAAGCTGAAGAGAATTGTTGTCTAAAGCCAAGCTAAAATTCCTTGGTTTTAGCCTTCGGAGATCTGCTTTTAAATACCATTCCTTGACATTAGTATGCTAGAAATTGTATGCACTCTTCAAATAATAAGCAAATACAAGAATATTGAGGGTAAGTAGAGAGTATCTGACATTTGCAGGGGCAGCTTGAGATACAATTTGTGATTTTAATTTTTTTTAATTAGGTTTTTTTTTGTTGTTGTTAAACTAACATCATTCTATCTTTTCTAGTGAAAATAATTGAAATCTTCGTATGTGCTGCCCCATCATCTTGCTGATATTGTGATGTGAAATTAATGTTTAGTACTTACGCATTTTTTTACTTGTCATGTTGGTTAGTTAAGGGTGATTTAATAAGCTAGTTTAACTCAATGCAAAGCATGTCTGTATTTGTGAAGCTCTTATTAAACTGAAATAATTTGGGTTTCAATTAATCCTTCAAAGAATGTCAGTCATTCTTGTGGAAGGTTATAGGGAAGATTTGATCCATAATCCAGTGAAGTAAATTGGAAGAAGCGTAGCTAATTGTGCTTTGCTTTGGCTCAAACACTGGAGGAGTTTGCTGAAGAACTCCCGCTCCCTGTGCTCTTCTCCCTTTTCTCATTAGGATAAACGGCATACTTCAAAGGTGTCATCCTTCAAACACTTATTACACAATTAGTCCTATTGAGTTAGTTCACAGAAGCACATAAAATATTCAATACCAAGCATACCTCTTGCCTTTTCCTTCTTAGTGAGTTCCTTGTAGACACATATCAAATACTATTTTTACCTCTGCTGTAGTACAGACAGATCACAATAGTTCCACCAAATGTAGACAGTAAATAGCTTGTAGTAAAATAACTTAAATACTTTATATATTTCACAAGAATAATACATATAATTCAAATTGAATAAGAATATCAGCTAAGGAATACATCTGCTTGGTTTTATTACCTGCAGTCTCTCCCCTTAAAAGAAACAAAAATGCTACATCCTTAATCAAACTGCCTATAAATGTTTATTTCATTATTAGACTTATTTCTGTTTTTTCTCTCATGCTCTTAAAGTTATTGTAGAATTTAACAAGCCATCAACAGCCCATTTAACTAAGATTAGCCCTTTTTCAAGCAAATTAGATTATGTTAAAGAATATGAGGGGATAAATATGAGTATTTGTTGTATGTGTGACTATTCCATACAGTTGCAAAGTCTTCCTTCATCTGGGATATGATAGGATTCCCATCAATCGTTGGGTGTGACAGCAGGAGAGTTTCTCTTGCTTGCTAGGTCTTAGGAAATGCAGTGGAATGATGATTTAATTTGCACCCACCTACTTTGAATTTTCAGCACCACCAGCCCCCACATGCTACTTTCTCCCTTGTGGTTTTGAGATTTCCCCCCCCCCTCCCAGCAACAACACTTGCATAATTCCATTGAGGTCAGTTGGTCCTTGGCAGTAGCGTGGTGAGCATCCTGAGAAGCTTGCCTTCATGTGTGCCAAGAGAAACAGGTGGGGTAACAGCACTCATAGCTCTGCAGTAACCTCTGGAGACAAGTGGGACAGCTTCACAGAGAACTGGATGACATACTAACAACTGAAATATGTTATTCTTTTTCATTTCTATTTTTTTAAATTTTTATGATTTTTCATCATTTTTAATAGAATCTCAGAATTTGAAAGATTTCTTATGATTTTTAAAGCCTCATTTCCTAACTGTTTCAAGTAGGTGCCTGTTAAGAACTATGGTTAAGATAAGGCTTTGCACCATCTAAAGTCAATTGAAATCTAATTGGTTTAATTCTGTTACCTCTATTTGCTCACCACAAGTATCCCCATCCTTCCCTACCAAAAGTGCCTACGCATGTGCTGTAAAATTTTGACAAAATACCTTAATTTGAAGAGTTGGTAAACATCTCTGCTGAGGGTCCGTTTCTGCAAAGTTGAAGGCCGAGTCAGCTCCAACTTAGCAATTTTTTTTTTTTTTGAAAATGTCAGTTCCTTGTTTTGATGGGTATTTTCTCCACTGGGCAGCTTTTACATGCCAAAATCTATGGTGACAGCTTTGTGAGATAAGCAGGTATCGAAACAAATATTAAGCTGCTGAAACATGTTTTAAAATGATGGTTTTGTTTATAGTTTTTGTTTCTTTGTTAAAGTTGAAATAAGAACCTGCTGTTTAGGATCTTCCTGTAGAAAACGTCACATGAAATATTCCTACTAAAATTTCTTTTTGAGAACATGTGAAGATATGCAGGCAGCCAGACTAGGCTGTGGGGTTAGTGCTGAGAAGCAGAGCCAGAGCTGGCAGCCTGGCTGGAGCGCCTGGGAAGAGCGTGCTTAGGGCTGCTCTAATTTGGCAACAGCTTCTTTTCCGTCATCTTGGAAATGCTGTGTGTGGCCTCGCATGCATAAAGGAGATTTAGGTTTTGTCACCTTTGTATTCAGACTACTTATCCAATATTATTAATGCACTTAGAATTGATAGTTTGATCTAATTATTCCCTGTTCTTCTGCAATATATACACACTCTTGGAACTTTTTCAGTGCTGAATTTTAGCCTGTCTGCCTCCAGCTGCTTGCTTTTCAAGACCTTTACTGTATCAAGATATCAAATGAATTTCTGCACTTGTAACTAATGTGTAAGGTGGAGAAGGTTCCAGTAATATTTAGAGAAGTAATTAAATCCCTGGATAGGATGTAATTTTTCTGAATAATTGCCAAGAAGTCACCTTCTACTTTGAAACTAATGCTTTCTGTTGTGGTGTGTAATCTGCAGCCACCTTCGCTAAGGAAGAGCGTATGTGCTTAACTGCTTTTTTACATTTTGTCTTTGTGTGCTTGTTTCTACAGAAGGATTCTTTTGCTTGAAAGTATGGCAGACCTGCTCAAAGGCAGGAAACTACTCAGAATGATGTTCTATACTGTAGATAAACCTAATTTCTAAAAGAAGCATAAAACAACATATTAAAAAAAAATCCACAAAACCAGATTTGAACTGATTTCCTAGTTGTATTATCATAAAGCTCAAAATATTTTTTGTATCTCTTCTCTCCTACTACTTCTCCTCCCACATCTCTGGGATTTGCATTATATTATTTTATAGTTTTGCAGTGATGTTGAGCATCTTTGCTTTCACAGCTGGAATTGAAACTGGCATGCCGCATGTCTAATCTAGTACTTTATTTATGTAGCATATTTCACATCTTCACGCTTCATCCAGCTGCTTCAACCCGAAGCAGTTAAAGTAGTTCATACAATCAGTAAAAGGAACCTGCAAAAAGAAGGCAAACAGTAAATAAATGTTTTGCAAGAAATGCTGTTACCCAAATACAGAAATTAAGAATCTCTGCCCCCCTCCCCCCCCCAATACTAGAATCAAAATTTAGTAACTAAAAAAAGAAATATGATATTAATTCAAGAGAATACTGGCTTATTGCTGTCATTTGTAAATGGTTTTGATTTTAAATCTCCAAGAGTAATTGAAAAAGGGGAATTCATTTCTCAGAAAAAGAAAAAAAAATGCACTTGGGGTTTGCATACCTACACTTTTCTCTGGTTGAAGTTTCAGTGTTTCTATTAGCTGCTTTGGAAAATATACAAGTTTGTCTTAGTGCCTCACTTTTGCCATATTTTTTTCCCCTCATTTCTTACTCTGTTGGTAATTTCTTCTATTTATGGATCTCTTAGATCCAGCTCCATTACAGATCCTTGACTTACTTGTCTTTCCAAATTTTTTTCTGAAGTATTAATTTTGTCTTTTCTCACATACAAACACTCTTGTTCTTGTCTCTTCAGTATTGCTCCCTCTATCACTATGTTGTCCTTAAAAATTACTCTGGGAACTTCTAGGTGAGAAGTCCCATTTTTCCTTTGCTATATAAATTTCCTAGTCATCCAGGAATTAAGTTCAAGGAAACCTGTATGGGCTTTTTGTTTGGGTTGGTTTTTATTTTGGTTTTGTTATAGTAGGCATCTGAAATTGCATTTTTCAGATCAAACTAATTTCAATAAAATTGAATTTTCTAGGATCAGATTTTTCAGGAGATATAGCTTATCTAAATTCAGTCAGAAAGTGTTTACGTTAAAACATAGTCCATAGAAAGTCAGCCCCAAAGTATTATCAAACATTAGATGATAGCAGGCTGAAGAAGAATACATTATAGAAATATTTGAGTCATTGAAGTTGAAAGGTCACTTTCAGATTTGGCAGATGTGGAACACAGTGTGAGGCAGGGAATCTTGTAGTGTTTGGTTTTCTCTCTATTGCCAATATGGTTTGTAACGATTTGTTCTGTAGTTTGTGGGTATTGCTATTGCTAAAGAAGCTGCTCCTTAGGCTTCTATTCAGTAAAGGTGGGGTAGTAATTGCTGAATCAACAATATCGAGTGTGTTTGTATTCAGCTATTTCTAGAGCTCTGAGAAGCTTGGTCTTCCGAGTTGCCCGTAATTTTTATGCCAAGTGCAATTTGTATTAATCTTAAAATCTAGAATGGCAGTAAAATATTTTCAAATTATTGTAATCCCACAAATCTTTTCTATTCATGCTTATTAAAAGGAAATTTAGGAGTCCTTTGGTTTGTTTAACCCACAAATTCCTCTTATGTACTATTACAGCTACTCATTTGCAGAGACCATAATTCAATTTATCTTTCTGTCTAGCTGAGATGCTATTGCTGCTGTCATCGTCCTCTGTTTCCTGAGCAAATTATCAGGAAAATTCGTGACATGTTGAAAAAGTTGGCATCACTTATAAATAAAATAAGAAGTCTAAGAAACTATTTTTTTTTTCCAGATTTGTATGACTTAAATTAAGAAACAATGGAAATTGTAGATGAACTGATGATCTGACATGGGTCTTGATTACCCCTGTCAGGCAATGGCTTGCCCTGCAGCATTTGTTTTAACTGGTTTGCTCTTTATGTAAAATACCACAATGTGGCACTTACAAAATAACATGAGTTTTCTTTTCAGGGGTAACTGGATATATGCTCAGGTGACAGATCGTTTAGAAAAAGATGAATGGGAGTGAGATGCTTTTACTTACTGGAAGGATTTTCATGTCTTCTGTTTAGGCTGAAGAGATTGGTAAATGATGCTGCTGCCTTTCACATCCAAGCTTGCAGTAAAGAGATCCTTGTGTTAAAGTTGCACATTTCAGTGATATATTGTCCGCATAGTATTTTCATGAATGTTAATGACCACATTACTCATATTTACATTTCTTTTTTAATTGGACATTTGGAGGAAAATTTATTTGGTAGTTCTCCTGTGTTACAGTTTTCACTTTTAACAACTTATTAACAAGCGCAGTCTTGGTCAGAACGTGTTGACAGTACCTTGCCTTCTTAAAAGTAAGCTGTACAGGGATAATGAAGTGCCTAATTATCTTTGCAGTCACAAACTAATTCTCAAATACAAAATATACCTCCCATATAATTACTGGGATCAAACTGTATTTTTAAATCATTAATCCCATTTAACTGGAACGCCTTCTAAAAGTAACCTCTGTTTTGGCACTATAGGAGGCAACATGTGTTGTTGTTTTATTGTTTGGTTTGGGGTTTTTTTGGCTTTATTCTGCACTGGGAATTTTTTTTTTATTTTTTTTGGGGTATTGTCCATGAGTATTAGTCCAACCTGAAAGTAAGTGTTCCTCTTTGAGTTTGTGCAAACATACTCCTTAAGTTTGTCTTAAAGAAAAACACTAAAAGAAACAAAGACACAGTAAAAAAAAAAAATCTTTAGGATCTGCTAAAAATAAGTAGCTAAGATAGTAATAGCTATGTGCTTTGCCTGTTAGATGAGTGTGGTGGCTGTTCAAGATGTACTGATTTATCTTAGAATTAAAAACACGGTCATCAGATCTACCTTGTTTTTCCCATTTACTTTGTTTTTCTGCTTTCCCTGGTTGCGCATTAGGTCTTGTTTCAAGTGCCTTGATATTTTTAAACTTTTTTTTTAAAATGCTTTTTTATTTTTTATTTATTGCGGTCTTTATATGTCTTCTTATTTACTGCTAGTAGGTATAATTTCTCCTGCAATGATGGTCCAGGTCAGGGACTAATGCAATCAGTAACCAAAGTAATAGGCTCCAAATTCCTGCAGATACTTTAAAATTATTCTGTAGTGTATTAATGTTCTATTCATTCTCCCTCATTAATGTGTCTTGCATCTGTCCTTGGCTTGCTTGCCATTTCTTTTTGATGCCTCAAAGGAATTTTTTCCACATAGAAGGAATTCTGCATGAAAGATATTATTCCTCTCTTGTTTCTTGTTGTCTTCAGGCAATTAGTCTGTGAAATGTGGAAAGTAAATATACCGTATCATATTCTGGCCATCTAGAGTTGACCAGTTCCTCCTTCGCTTTGTAAGCTATGGAAAATAAATCATGGCTTCATAAGTACTCTTTGAAATGAGTCAGGAATAGTTTGATACCTGTGGCTGAACTTCACTTCAAGATGAAGGGGAGGAAATATATGTTCATATAACCTTGACATACTGGTTATGGTGTAATAATTTTTGGTTTACTCTGAAAGAAATTTCTTTTAATTTTTAAAGCCAAAAAAATTCTAGGGTTCAGAAATTAAATGCTGAGCTGATATAAAATATTAGCAAGTCCTCCTTGTTTAATGGCCTTGTCAAGTTGTATGTACACCATTTAGATAAATAATCTCTTTCAGTGAATTGGTCTCAGGCCTCAGTAGTATGAGAGCCTCTCAAGCATCAGAGGAACTGACCTGGCTTCCAGGGCTACGGCTTTTTGGAAGTAAGAATATGCTTTACCAGGCTGTGTGTGTCATGTCCATAGGATGATTCTCTAGAGAAAGAAGAGACTGCTCTCTGGTTGCAAGGCCTTCTCTGTCCAGCAGCAGTGAAGGCAAGCATCTTCCCATGGGAAAGGGAACTGGGAGCCCAGCACAGTGAGAGGCTGGTGGAAGCAGTGGCCTCACCAAGGGGCAGACACACAGCACCTGAGTGAGGTGAGCAGGGCAGGCCTGGGTTCGGCCAGAGTCCCCATTGCTAAACAAGTCCATAGTGACTAGGCAAGCCCAAACTGAATCTGTGCATTGAATTCTGGATCAACAAGGTACCTGGTGAGGCACAGCTGCAGGAGAGCTCAGGTGGGGCACAGTGGGACCTCCTCAGTGAAGAAGAGGAGAGCCCCTGCTTGAAGCAGAGCATCTGAGGAAAGCCTTCACTGAGGCTCCCCTTCTAGCACTTTCCTTATAGCAGTTCTTGTCCGTGAGCTGGCCCCAGACACAACCAGCCAAGCTCCTGCAACGGGAGCGTGCTCAGAACCCTGCCCCTCAAGCCATCACAGAGGTCATTTTGAGCCCTCTTAGAAGGTTTTGTCTTCTCCTCTCCTGTTAGGTTCCTGTCTGTCAGTGGCGTCGCAGGAATTCATGTACACTTTTAAGGGTTCCATTTTGTAATTTGCACTGTATCGTACTTGGGAGACAAAAAGGAAAGTTGAGTGCATTGGGCATTGGAAACCTGCTGGGAAGGCAAAATTAGTGAATTTGAATTAAAATTTGCTGCACTGCATTTCCTAAAACAAATATTTCATTATTTCTTTAAAATGGAGAATTATGAAAATGTACTATGAAAGCCCTAGCGGTAAGGAAAGTGTTTGAAGTATTTAGCAGATTCAGAATTACATGTTTAATATGTATGGTTTTTTTCTTTAGCTCTTCCTATAATTTATAATGATGTGTCTTTCCTTGGTGATTATACCTCTGCCCATTTTGAGATTAAGTTCTATGCCTAAGAATGTGCTAAATCATTTAAAAAATTCAATAGTTACTGTAATCTGTGCTATATCTTTTGAAATTTGCAAATAGCAATTCTTTCAATAATGCATATTCATAGAATATTCTATGTGAGAAAGAAATCCTACATCGATATGAAGAGGGATGTCTCAACTACAAATGCAAACTTCCTGTTAGGAATTCAAATTAAAAGTTTTATCACAGTAGGGAAATTAATGCACAAGATGAGTGGTGGGAGAGGTCATCCTCCAGTAGTATATTTATCAAATATTTGTAGAATTTACTATAATATAAAGATATGACATTGTTAAAGACAATATAAACCTGAAAATTACTTCTGGTGTTGTCAAGTTAAAAGCAGTTTGATTTGAAGGGTGGGTTTGGCTCTTGGATTTACTAGGAAAGAGAACAGCATCTGTTAGGAGTCAATTAGAGATTTGTTCAGTGGAGGGGAGGAAGGAGGTAGCTAGTCCAGTGTAGTTATTAATTTCCATTTTCTTTTGTTCCCAAGACTATTGGGAGGAATGACTTCACTTGTATCGCTGAGAAGGAGAAAGAAACAATATGTGATAAAGATGATGTATTTGTGCGATCTTGGGGGAGAAAATCTTTCTTCCTGCCCCTGTCTTTAAGAAGAAAGTACAGGGTTGCAGAAGAACAGACTGTCTTCTGAGACTTTTCTTTTTATTTTTTAAAGACTTGAAACTCCTGTCTTTCCTTTTATGCCTTTTGTCACTGCTCTGGTAACTGTGTCATTGAGCTTTAACAGGCAACCACCCAGAAACAGCTCATCTTAAGAAACTCTTCCTCTTCTAAGAAGCCAGTAGCAGTCTGCGTGTGGGTGTGAATGTGTAACTCAGTCCAGTTTCATCTAAACCTGTTGTCCTAAGGGCGTAAACAGGTGTGAAGCGGTTGTTTTAAGAGGAACGCAGGAATTGTTCTCCATGAATATGTTTGTCTTGTGCAAGACACGGATGCACAAAATAGAGCTAAACGAGATAGTTTGAATTTTATAAGCAGGATAGTCAGGTCAATGTGATGTACTTCATACAGCCTCATACTCATTTTAATTGCCTGACATAACTCAGGTCCTAGGCATAGGCCGCACCATATACTGCATATATATATATATATGGTCTACTGCTCATGGTAATTTTCTATGGGAATTTAGCTAATCTATGAACAGCAAAGTCTCTATATGTCTGTGAATATTGTCTAAAATAGTCACATCAGGGATGAAGCTTCCTCTGATTTTTACTGGAAAAACCTGCAAGTATTTAATAACACTGGACTGCTAGCTTAAATGACCAAAATCTGATTGGAAAAGGCACTTATATTTGACTTTGGAGGAGTTCTGGGAGGTTATCTATGAAAAAAAAGAAAAGCTCAGAAGACTTAAGCATGTATTTTAAGTGGCTATTTCCACTGCTCTCAGTTTACAAGGTGTGCTGCACCAAACTACACAGAATGTGATTTTAGGTGATTAATTCCTTTAAACATTAAAACATTTTTCTGGTGTAAATGAAGGAAGGTATCTCTTTGTAGGGTATTTGTCTCTGGTGGATTGACGTCAGCCAGCAGCTATAAGCATCTTGCAGCTGCTTCCTCGCTGTGGGACAAGGGAGAGGATAAGAACAACAGAAGTGAGAATACCTCGAGATAGATTAATAAGCAAAGGGAAGAGTGGGGAGCAAAATGAGAATACCTCCGAATTAAAAAAAACAAAACAAAACAAAACAAAAAAAAACAAAACCCAAAACAAGTGATGCAAAGGTAATCCCTCACCACGTCTCACAAATAGATTGATGACCAACCAGTGTCTGAGCAGTGGTATGACAATGCCTCTCTGCTCACTGTGTACCAGGAATTCTCTCTGATTTCATTTAGGAGTCTGTACTACCTCAAACTTCTGCTCTTGAACATCTGGCTTGTGGTCAGCAGTTACAAAGGTAATACTGCAAATGTTACCTTCTTTTATGTGTATATTTATCATCTTCGACTGCAAAAAGCCCTCAATTAGATAATTTGCAGTTTGTAAGAGAAAGTAAACTGGATTTATTTCATAGATTAAATGAATTTTTAGTGATCGGTGTTCTCCAATTTTCCTTTTCAAATGAAGGGTTAGAGGTAAACTGACCTGTGAGTTTTCATCCAACCTTTCTCATCAGAGGGAGAACTTGACGGAGTTAATAAATGAATATGACTTATTCTTTTGAATCTTGGCTTTTACTAAGTAACCACTACTGCTTTACTGATGAAAAAAACCCAATGAATAATCCAACGAATACCTGTTATTTGAATTTTTTTGAAGTTTGAAAGTGCTGCAGATGTTACCTGCCTATTGCCAACACTGAATGATTTAAACAAAAGGGAAAATTATCTACATTATGGACATCATCCTTTGTACTTGAAGCATTGTGTTATTTTTCATTTTGTTGGTTTTCAAAGGTTGGAGGAATGGTGGTGTAACAAACCCTGATAATTAACAGCTTCATTAAGACTTTTGTTGGAGGTTTGGGTTTGTTGGGGGTTTTTTTGCCTGCATCTTCATATGCTGCCCAAATGAAATGTTTGAAGGAAATGCTATATGTGATATTTTCTTAGCAAAAGCAATTGTACTCTTTGGGATTTGGGAGTCATGAATGATGAGACTTGCTTTTGTTTCTTTTGGTCATATAAACAGAAATATTGTATACTTTGTGCATAATATTACATGAAAGAAAACATTGCTAGCAATTTCCTTAAATTTCATTTAAATATTAAATTTTCTAAATTTCAAACAACTTCGGTCAAATGGGACTCCTCTGTTGGCCACTGCTGTTCCAGCTACAAAACTTATATAAATTAATATAACTAACCATAAAGAGATGCTGATGGTGTGAAGACGTTTAGACAACAAATTTCAAGGAGGCTTTGATTCACCTTTCTGCTGAATCATTATGCTATACTTTTCTTGACACAGAAGAGGCTATTTTGGGAGCATATGGCCTGGAAAAGTACTGCTAAGCAGGTGTAACAGAAATTCTTCTCATAATGGCTCCGAATAATTCAGACAAATATGTCATGGATGGCTGTTCCTGACAAGAGGGAGTATGTAATGTGTACAAATGATGACTTGTGGAAGACAGACTTTGAAGAACCTTATTCTTTGCAATAACTGAGCTCCTATGTACAACTGCATAATGAAGGTGATTCATTTATATTTCAAGGTTTTTTCAAACTAGAAGTTGCTTCAGCTGAGAAATTTTTTTTTTTTTTTTGGTAGTGATTTATTATTATACCACTCTACACCTAAATATTCAGTTGAAGGAGGATTTAAATGCTTTTAAAGGTTTAGGTTTGGGGTTTTTTTGTCTATTAGTTAGGCTTTTACCAATAACTCTTAGTGGAAAAAGAAAATAACCTTCCTAAAGTAAGACTCAATTAGCATCTGTCTGAAAACATTCATCCTGGTTCTGGTGGTGACAAGGTAGAAGGAAATGGACTACTGCCTTATTAAAAATAAAATAGTACATGTGAAGAATTCAAGTAGTTATATTTCATGCATTTGGCTAGAACGATGATTTTATAAATTAATTTTAGGTGTTGTTTGCTGTTGCTGTTTTACTGAGAAATATTTATAAAATTGGTTTGGATTTATTGCAAAAAAAGGTGTAATGAATGAGGTTCCTGGCTTTGCATATAATTACTAAATACTTCATTGTGGTGGAATTGTGTTCTAGATCCTGGAATTTTATGCATGGAGGAGGGGTAAAAAAAAAGTTTTGAGTGTTTATGGTTGAACATAAAGCTCCAGCTGTGATCAATCTATACGGTAAACTGGTGCATATTAACTATTAGTTTTGTATAAGCTGATCTAGGCTGAAGATTAATTTGAAAAGAAAAAGGGCATCAAATTTTGGTAATTGTTGACAAACTAACAGATGTAAAAGAAAAGTAGAAATCAGTTCCAACTTCCCTTCGTCCAACCAAGCCTGATCCAATTATCTAGTCCTTCACTTCAGAATCAGCAAAAGAATCTGAGTGAAATTGTAGATTCAGTATGTGGGGCAGCATAAATTGAAGTCATCCACATGATTCAGATTTTGTGACATCATATGCTTGCAAGAAGAGACAGTACATAGAAAAAACTAAAGACCTTTGAATAAGGGATGTGGTAGAGTAAAATGGTTACTTGGAAGTTTACCATAAAGGGTATATCATCTATATCATATCCTCAAGGATATAGGATGTTTGTAATGGAGCAGAGTGCAAAACAGATTTCCTCACTGATCTGGTAAAAGAATGGGCTGTGAAATCTAGATGGGGTGAAAGGGGGGGGCTGCATGCTTAGGAAACCTTTGAGAAGAGAGAGAAAAAAATGAAAACCAATATAAATGTTTTGATATTTGCTTGGAGGTTTTTGACTTCAATATCCTTTAGAAAAAGGTGCAATTTCAAGATCTCAAACTGTAGTGTCATCTGCAAATGACTGGTTCATAGATCTTGTTTTTTAAAATCAATTTATTTTAATGCAATTGAATTAGCAGATGACTAAAATTCTGAGATGCTGTATAAATAAGGAAGGATTGCTACATGACACAGGCCTGTCTTAATCACAGTAGGTCTTTTTATCATCTTTTCAAGATTGTATTCTCAAGTTTCTGGAATGGATAATATCGAAATATAAGAATGTCTGTGGATTTAGTGTTTAATGCCTTTCAGTGTTTTAAATCACTTCAGATCTGTAGGTTAGTCACGGTACTGCAGGCTTCGTTCATAACCCTGTAGATAACTAACCTCCACACATCCATTACTGAATGGAAATGCTTCACCGGATGGAACTGAGAGGAGGTGAGATCCCATAGCCTGGTAGAGATAATCTCAATCTTGTTCTTCCCTAACAACACCACAGAATGTTTTCATTGTTGAAAGATGAGTAAGGCATAGTAAAATTGTGGGGAAAATTATACTTAAACCTGCTTTTTCAGTCTTTGTAGAAATTGTTGAGCCATGTACTAAAGAATATAAACTGCTTGTGGGAATCTAGTATGTTTTGATAAAATAAAAGCAATTTTTTTCTTGTTAATGCACTTTAAACCATTGCAGACTGTACTGCTATCACTGTGTATGTCTCTTATTACCGTACAATATAAATTTTCTGCTTTGTTTACTGTAAGCATTTCTTTGGCATAGGGACTTAATATTGAAAGCAAACTTTAAAGGTAAAGGAACATTTAAGCAGTGGTCCGTTGACACAGTTAAAACAGTGGCAGTCTGTGGTGCGAAGTGGTTTCATGTATTTTATGAGTCTAACATCCAGTTCTAGGCCAAATAAGTGTATAATATTTGTATCTGTCTAAATCAAATATAAAATAGGAAAGGAAAGGCAAAGAGATGTCCAGTGTAATCTGCAAGAGAGATGGAGAGGGTGAAGAGAGGGTGTGGAATCTCTGTCCTTGGAGATATTCAGAGCTTGTGTGTATAAGGCCTTCAGCAAGCGGATTGAACTTCAGATTTGGCCCTAATGTGAAGTGATGGTTGCACCAAGTGGCCTTGAAGGGTTGGTTACGACTGAAGTTATACTATGACTCTATGGTCCTATGAATAAAATACTACCAGTTGCAATTGTACTTTATTTACAAAACTGGCTTGGATATACAATGTTGAATTAGTAGCATCTTGCCATTTACATGAAAAACTGCCAAGATCACGTCTGTAACACTGTTTAGTGGAAACCAATATAAAAGTTTTATTGACTGAGTTTGTCTTGAAAGAGAGAGAGAACTCTTTTGGGAACTCCCATCAATTACTACAATTTGGGCTTGCAAAGTTGGAAGAGTAGGAAAACAAGACATACAGACTTAAAGTTTTTAAAGTCTCACTGGTATTCTTTTTTGGGGTAAAAAGTTGATTTGATATTGAAATGTCAAAAGGAGAGGCAATAATTATTCTCACATTTTTCCTTACAGAATAAATAAAAATGAGTGAAACTTCCTAAAATGTAGGGCTCATGTGAAAGACTTGATCATCGACATATTGTTATTGCACCACTGCAGTTTGCTGAAGCATTTGCTAGAAAGAGCAATTACACTAAAACATAATCAGCACTTCATCTCATAATTGTACAGACTGTTCAAAGCTGTTGGAAATTCTACAGTGCCATGTGTGCACATTTGGCACACTGCAAATAGTGTTAATTTAACAATAAGAAAATGCTTGCAAATCATGATCAGAAGTAGCAGCAACTGTGACACTGTGTACTAAGGACTAACTATTTTCTTGTGGTTAAAACTTGTGATTGGAAATCTAGGTTCTTTTACTTCCTCCAGCACAAATGCATGTCCTGCGTTTAAACCAGGTGCATTAGCTTTTTTTCTAGGCTTGCTTAGCATCCAAACCACCTTTTGAGGACTGTGAAGACTGAGCTTGTGATAGAAGTGTTCAACATGTTAGACTTCCACTTGTGTTAGTTTGATTCACTTTTTGTAAATCACAGTAGTTCTTCCTGCATGTATCTGATTATTGGCCAATTCAAATTACAGACACAGGATTGGGACCAAAGTCCAGGACCCAGGCTGAGCCGTATGCCCACATTGGAATAACAGCTATGATTCCATTTTTTCATAATGTCTGTACCCTTCAGTGTAAGATCTCTAGTGTAGAAGTATAAAATCTCCACAGAAATAGTGGAGTATGCCCCAAGCCCAAACTGGTGGTTTGAGTTATCTCAGGAAAAGTCAGGTGGCAGTGAGGGCATGAATCTCCTGCAGGCAGAGGAATTTCACTGTCATAGATTTTTCTTACAAATTTGGTTGCCTCTCTTCCTTCCTTTGTTTTTGGTGGTACCCTTTACAGAGAGTAGAGTCTGGCAGATTTTAGGCAGAGCTATGCTCCCTTTTGCAAGGGGAAATTACCGGCTTCAGGAGCTGCTGTCAAAAAAAGTTCACTTGAAGCTGAAAGGCATTAGTCAGCACACACTTCAGTTTTGTGATCCTTGCTGCCTTTTGCCTGTTGGCTAGATGTTTCTGCACCAGCAACATATTATACCACAGTCCACAAACTCAAACATCAGTGGGAGTTTATTGCTGTTAATAGTTTGAGAGGATCCGTAACCATTTGTATGGCAAAAATAAGGTTTGTGAAGAACTCCTGTAGGCCTTTAAACTGTTTCCGTCATGTGTATTTTATGTAACTATAGTCAGTGGTAAGCACTGTGTATGGAATACATGAAAATACGGCACTAGTACTTACTGGTACCTAGCCAAATACCTAGGTTTGGGTTTGGTTTTTTTAATGTTCATCCAGTGCTAGCTCAAAGTAAAATGTTTAACTATGGGACTTCCAGTGTTCCCTGATGGGCTGAAGGGCCTGATCCTGGAAAATTATTTATGTTTTGGTGACCTTAACCTTATGGGGGTCTACACTCTCCCATCAATATGGGGCAAGAGTTCCTATGTATATAGGTTTTGTTAGTCCAAATGATAGTTTAGTATAAAGTTATGCTTTAAATAAAGTATATAAAATTAGGTTATATTCTGTCTTTTCCTGTAGGAAGTGTTGTGTTTTGTGAACATTTGAACACAGAAAACGATGAAGTTAATGAACTATGGGTGTCTTGATACTATTACATAGGATTCCAGTGGGAATAAATATCTTTTAAAGTCTATAGTTTATTATTAGAAATCATTTGTGACTTGAAGTACATGCAAATCTTAAAATAAAAAAACAACTTGGAAGATTAACTGAAGCTAGCTAGCTACATATGTTTATATTTATGCATTTACTAACCTTTGACTCAGTAATGGTGAGACATGTTGGGAGGACATAGTCACCTGAAAACACTTGGGAGAGGGATGCACTTTGAGGGAAAGAGTGGTGTAGAATATCAGAAGAATGGGATAAATTTCTTTTTCAAGACTTGGTTAAATCTTAACAGTGAGGGCATTGTAGTTTCTTGGTGAGAGTCAATTTACCTTACGTTTGCAAGTTAAAAAGTTATGTATATATAAAATAATATATTATATATACACATATATAAAAAATAATTGATATATGAGTTTATATAATGAAGATCTTACCATCATCTGGGCAGTTTGTACTGAGTCTTGCTGTACACGTGTGACTAGCTTTCAAAAGCGGAATGAGAATATATGTGTGAAGCTGGTTCCTGTAGAGACTTGCTGGAAAGTACTCTGCTTGCTACTCTGAGTAGGCTCAGTGAACTGGGAAAGACATGTATAAATCTCTCCCAAAGCTTGCATCACAGCAAGTTCAGGTGTCTAAAACTAAACACCTAAATAAGCCATCTGGATTTGAGAACTCCCAAAGCTCCCACTAAAGAAATTAATGCAAAAGGAGAGCCAGTTCCAGTAATACTAGGGAGGGGTGAAGTTATTTGAATTACTCTTGTCAATAATTTTGATTTTGATCCTAAAGCTAAGGCTGATACTCTGCTGACCAGTAAATACTGTCTATTGATTCTGTCACCTGAATTAATGTCTCCTGAACTGTATCCTGCTTTCCCTTGATGCTTGCTTTCTCAGTATCGGATCCGGGAGGCAGAAGCAACCTGTAATTATCAGTTAGCCTTTTAAAACCTCAGTTTTGGCTACATAAAACTTATCTAAATGCATAGCCTGTGTAAATACCAGTGGTAATACAGAGTGATTTCATTTGTGTTTGGTAGAGGAGGAATGGTGCATGGCTTGGGGTATGTCTAGTACTTATTGCACCAGGTTGTTCCCACTGATAGGGGTATTTTAGTAGCCTATTCACAGCCTTTTATTCTTTTTCACTGAAGAAAACTGGGCACAAGTAAAATTGCTTTGTTAAAGGAAGAATGAGAGGAGTTTTATTTCTGAAGAAATAGTGTTGTCATAAAAGTATGTGCCTCAAAGGTAACGTTTTCTATTAAGAGTGAAAGATTTAGTGAATGTCTATCAGAATGGGATATCTTCTTATCAGAATGGGATATCTTCTTATGATAGACAGACAGTGAGTTCCAGGCACGCTTACATTCACAAGTTTTTTACAGAGCAAATACTTGAAGATTGTTTGGGTTTTGGGGGTTTTTTTGTGGTGTTGTTTTTGGTTTTGGGTTTTGTTTTTTTTTAATACCTGTATGAACTCTAGTATATCTCTTATGACATTTTTCTCAGAATCTTACTTTTCTAATCTTGATCCTAGTTGAGCTCATCCCTCTGTCTATTTAGAACACAAGACGATTTAGAAGGGTTTTGAACAGACTTTAAAACTTCCCAAAAGGCAGTTTATTTTCAGAAATAAATAGCAGAGTCCAAATGCTGCCTATTATGTTTTATAAAAGATTCTGGAAAATGGAGAGACACGTTGGCTAACAGGGATGTTGTGTTTCATGAACATACCAGCTTCATTTTGTGTTTGGTTTTTGGTTTGGGTTTTTTTGGTTTTTTGGTTGGTTGTTCGTTCCCCCCCCCCCCCTTACCTTCCTCTTGTAGTGTGCTCAAGATGCTTGTTTCACTTGTTAGAATTTTATTTTGATGGAGAATTGATATCTAGATTACCTTTTTCATTTTTTCCCATTTAAGTGACTAGACTGTGTTTGAGAGCTGCAGCCCAGGTGATCCCCCTTCTTTATCCTCACATTACCTTGGATATCTGTATTATGGTCCCATCTATTGACCTTGGCAGAGAGAGATTCTTTCATTTATTAAGTAGTTTCCACTATTGAATGACAGATCGTGACTGCCAGCTGTTGCTAGAAACAGCCTAAGAGACTGAACTAGTGGATTTAAGCTGCCCCATTTCAGATATTACCACACAGCAGTGGCTGTAATAATGATTTGGGCTGTTGCTTGCACAGGCAGTGTAGCTGTGGTGTTGACTGTAGTGAAGGTTGCTTAGCCTTTTCTTTACAAAGACCCAATATTCAGTCAGAACTTTTTTTTCATAAAGTTGTCATAATATTTCCACATGGTGTTATGTGTCCTTATTTTTCTAACTTTCTTCTGCTCCCCTCGCCCCCTTATTTAGCTATTCAGCCAGTATCCTGAGTGTACAAGAGCAGATGAGAGCAAATTAATGTAATTTAAAAATTATTCTTATAAGAATTAAAAAATATTTTCTTTCAAAATGTGTTGTTTGATACATAAAAAAGATTTATTTAAGAAAAAGCAAACAATTTCTTGCTTTCTCCAGAAAAAAAGGTTAATTTATATAAAATTAAACTTAATCCTAGAATGTTTCCAGGAGATTAAAATATTTCACATCAAATTTAAAGCAAAATAATTAAGTTTATGTTTGTCTATCTTAATTGGTTCTCTAGAGTGTTAAGTCCACGAAAGGAGTTGAATATATCAGTGGAACAAACTGAAAATGGTAAAAGAAATTTCTAAATTAAAAAAAAATAAATAATGGAGCCAATGGGATGGAGACTTCATTAAATTCTTGGATATGGAAATATATATGAAAGTTGAGTGGGAAATGGTGGTTCCCTATCCCTGAGGGAGAGTAAGGGTCCCCAATAAGAGCAGATTGAACTGTCCCCTCAGATGATGGACTTCATACACTTCCTGTGCATTGAGGTCATGTCAGGAAAGTCAGATCATTCCCAAGAACTTCAACTGGACTCTTCAGCTTCAGCTCCCAAATTCAGGGTTGCCTCTGGAATTGTGACCATGGGGTCATTCAGGTTGGAAAGGACATGGAGCCGGTTGGAACCTCCTCTGTCTCTGTTACCTCTTGTTCTTCTGCCATGCGCCTAAGGAAAAACCCTGGTCCCATTAAGTCTGGCATGAAGTTTGTTCTCAATCACTGGCATAAATAGAATTGTAGGGTGTGTATGTATATACTATATGCTTTGATAGCTTCTCACTGTGAAACCCAAAACTGAGATGGCCCAAACAAAACCTGTATGTATCTCAAAATCTCAAGCAAAATATGAACAATAAATTTAAAGTTCTACTATAAGAGGCTAGTAGAAAAAAAGACCCTGGTCACAAGAAAGTATTTTAAGAGAGGATGCAGCCATTTTTTCCATAACTTAGAGCTGTCCTGCAAATGGTGACTATGTGGTTGTTTCTCTTCTTTTTGACATTCTACCCTCAGCTTGGCAATTTATTAAACTCCTGATAAAACTTTTAACACCTATAACTTTTTCTTTTTAAATAGTAAGAAACTGTTTCTGACAAACTTTAGGTTTTGACTTTTTTGTTAAAGTTTGAACAAGTCTTTTCCCCATCATTAAATTTTAACATTTCACATTTTCAAGTATTTGGCTACTAACACAGTGTTACTTTTAATGAGAAAACTCAAAGCTGATTTCTCACCAGCTGTCACAATCAAATAACTTGGCATTAAAAACTATCAGAGAGAGAAGCTGTAAAATGACATCAATGGCTAAATAAAAGGTTTGTTAGGAAACGTATAGAATTACGTGTTTGTAGTTTCAAAGAGAATTAATTACAACTGGATTATTATTTTTTTACCTTTATCTTTACATATTTAAAAATGCATCACAGTCATATTAAAAATGTTGTATTTCTTTTGACTTTTTTGGGCCCTGTTCCCAATTCTCTCTTCCTTGCTGTTGCAAGATTCTGACTTACTTGGCGTTATTGACTGCTTCATATTTTAGGATGGTTAAACATTAAGAAATGCTGAGTTTCAAGATTTGTGGTTTAAGCTGTTCATTTCAGGTGTACTCTCAACTCTTAGAAATGCCATTTCCAGAGGGACAGTTTCAGCAAAAAAAAAAAAATGCAATTGAGCATAATATTTAACAACTTTCCAGAAGATTAATTGTTTTTCCTCTTTCTGGGGGTATTGAAAGTACTTTTCTGTTTCAAGGCTGCCTTTCCATTGGAGTCCCATTGCTGCAGCAGGGTAGAACATGTTGCTAGTTTGAAGTAAGTTTTTAAAAAGGATGGCTTACTGGGCAGATTGAGAGATATAGGAGTGATATGAATGAAGCATGTAGGTATTTTTAAAGTAATAATTAAATTTTTGAATGATTTTTGAAAAGTCACAATTTCTGAAAAAGTGTTTCTCTTGTACAGATCTTTGTCAAATGTAATTTCTGCTAACGGGAGAAATTTTCACATTGAAAAACCCCCAACAGCTCCTGCCCCCCCAACTTTAGCTAGTGTCCTTAACTCTCTTTCCTTTTGAAGGCAAAGCTCAAAGCTGAATACCTGATTATAAAATTAATCCTTGGAGAAATGGAGATATAAAATGCAGCATACAATTGTCACAATTGCTATTTAAAATGTGGTTTCAGAGAGTAATAAAGACAGAATGTTCTGAGAGCAGGATACAGTATTACATATTATGTAGTTCGGCTGGATGTGCTGATGAGTGGTGCTCATCCTCTGTGGTGGGCTCCTGGTTTTCCCTGTACTTCACCTTGCTTGTCACTTGCCAGCTTTGTGAGAACTCATCTGCTTGGTGGAAGAGATGTGTCATGACTGATGACTGCTTTTTCATTAGGAAGCTATCACCACGGACAAGTTGTCCTAGTTTAGGTTGCCTTGCATTTCAGAAGTGCAGGGCATGCACCGTGTGGAAGAAGTGTGTTTGTGGCCAGGGATAGATGGAGATGTTGAAAACCAGGAAAAACATTTTTCAAGTTCAACTTCCTATGAAAGCTATGCGTACCTTTCAAACTTGAAAGTCCAACATTATCCTTTGGTATTATAAACCCTTTTTTTTCAATTTATTACAAAAGAAACCCCATTAATTAGATGCTTATGAATGCTTAAACTCTTAGGGTCAATGTTGGTTAAGGACGGTTGGCTAAGGTGTAATTTATCAGTGCTCACTACCAAATGCAAACTGTACTCAGACCTTTTGTTAGAGATTGGTGTTTCATGCTTCACAAAGTATACTTTTTCTGCATATAATATTAAGCTGATGTAATCTCTAATGTATTTTATCAAAAAAAGAAATATACTGCAAAGTAGATTAATACTCTCTAGCATTACATTGTTACATTATACCTGATATTGTGAGTGCAATTCATTTGTCAAGAGCAATGACATAAGAAAGTCCTAAATTTGTGATGGATGTGAAGTTAGGACACGGCCTTTGCGTATCGTAGCTCGAGGCATGGTTTACCCTCCACATCAACTCCTGTAGAAAGCTTGCTTTACCAAGGGCTTTAAGCCACTGTTCTGTGGTGTACGGCATTTCAGTTCTGTGCTCTTGTTTGTGCGAGAGGTGAATATCCTTTCTTTCATTCTAATGTAAAAGCATTTTTGTTCCGAAGTATGAATCAGAACTTTATGGCCTTTTGTGGTGGGAGCCAGGAAAGAGCTTGCAGGCAGTTTTCAGCCGCATGTTCCACACAAGGCAGCGTACTGCACTCACAGCGGCAGCAGAGCCTTCCCCGGCTCATTAAGGTATAAATTAAAGAACTGAACAAACACAGTTCCCTGCAGACTTCCTCTGTCCCCTTCCTGCTCCAGCCTCTGTGCTTCCCAGCGCAGGGTGCAGAGCATTTTTCCACCCGCGGCTGCCCTCCAGGCATTTAATTACGCGCACAGCCCTGGCAGAGAGGTCAGCGTGGCACTGCCTGTCATGGCTGGCTGCAGGTGTAACCTCATGCCTTTTCCTGCCAGCGTGGATTTCCAGTTGAAAAAGAGCATCATCTAGGACAGGAAGTTTTTTAGGACAGAAGTATTTTGTATAGTTTTTAGCACTCTGGCTCCTGATGGTATCCCCTGGGCAGAATAAAATATTCATTAGTCGGCATGACAAATCATAAAACCTGCACCAGAATCTTGTTATCCTGTGGCTGATCCGACCTCTGCTTAGGACTCTGCTGGGGAGTTTTTCTTTCTCTTGTCAGACTGCTGCAACGTGAAGTGAGCCATCTTAAAGTGCAGTCTTTTCATTGGCAATTAATCCCTACTTCAAATGAAGATCTGTGTTCAAGCAGATGACAAACAGTAGTCTGATCTTCTCGAGGAAGAATTGAGGCTTTAACAACAACAAAAACATGCTGAATAGCAGCATTTTAAAAGTAGGACTGACAGGAGATATTTTTTTCTGTCAAAACTACAGACAGTAATAAGTCCAGAAAAGGGAACAGTCAAACCCTTTGGGTTTTTTTGTTTTTGTTTTTTTTTCCTTATGTAGAAATAGTGTAGAGCTGTAGCAAGATTGAATGATATGTTGTTACAATATTGGTGGAAACTTTAAAGCTTGTCCTGAAAATTAGGCAGCACACCTCATTGCAGCTCATTTTCCCACCAAAAGTAGTCTGGTGTTAGTGTTCTTGCAATTTTGTTAGTGACATATGATGATGGAGGATTCAGCTCTCGTGCTTTCTATGACGCTAATGGCATATCCCCTATGTCATCTGAACTCAAAGCTTAGACAAACTTCTAATGTTGCGAGAGCAGGGACAGGGAAATTTATTCCTCTTAGAACTCTTATTCTTCAGTAAGACTAGGGTGTACTCTAAACTTTAGATGAAATATGTAATCTCATTTGTATAGATTTGATTTTAATTTGAAATTTGCAAGTTCTGCCAAAAAAAAAAAATCTTTAAAGCATATTTGCTATTTCTGTTTTCTATCCCAGAAATTGACGGAGTTATTCCAATATAAATTAGAAGATAATTTTTAAATCTTGAATGTTCATAACCTGAAGTAATTTTTTTCAGAAAATTATGTGTGGAATTGCCAGCTACCAATGATGAAGGAAGATGTTTCTGAATGAGAAAAGTCTTTAAAGCTGAAGCTACTGCATTGTTTTAAAGTCCATTCTGGTATTTTTATATGCTGCTGTACCAGTTGTGTGTTGTAGAGATTGCAGTGCTCCTTTGAAATTTCCAATTATTTGAGACCTTCCAATTATGTTTCTTATTGATCAGCATGCTCGAGACTAGTCTAGGCACAATCAATGATCTCTGACCCTCTGGGAGGTCTCTAGTGTGCTAATTCAAAGCTTGTGGATAATTCAGGAACAATAGCATAAGCCTTTGTAGGCTTAGGATGTTTGCAGTGGAATTAATGCACTCACTAGTTCAAACCAAAGGCTTTGCAAGCCAGATGTCAGTTCTCTGTTAAACAGTTTTCTTTTACAGGTTTCTAGCGACATGTTAAATTACAGTGGTAATCTCTATCAAATTCCAAATACAAACCCAACATTTATTTGTTAATAATGTAGAAAAATCTTGATCAGAGAAGCCTTTCTCTGCTTCAGCATTTCCTCCATTTCATAAATGGGTAGAATAAATATAGCCTAGTAATTTAATGACTACTTCAGTGGCCTCAAGGCCATAATTTACTGAAATGTAATGAATTATTCTTTGTGAGGGAGCATGGCATGGCAGATTATACTTCTCCTCCCTTAAGCATTCTTCATTTTATTGTGTTGGTTTGTCGTCTTCCTCCCCCCACCCCCCCGAGAATAAATTGCACAGGAGTAGGTTTTAAGAGCAATAAGATGTAGCATCTTTTCTCCTTTTATTTTATTTTTTTTTTCTTCTTCCCAGGATCAAAAAGACTGCAATGTGATTAGTATGAGAAGAAAACGCTGAAGTGAAAACTTCTCTGCTATTATAATTTGGTCTTGATTCTGATCTGCCTTCTGTTCTGCCAGCCTTGGTGTTAGCCTGCCTGAGAGTAAAGGGAGAAAGGACACCTAATAACAGTCAATTAGCTCAATTTTTCTAGTAGCTCCTCTGGGTAAATAAGGCAAGTTCAGAAAATTCTCAATTCTAGCTGTGTAGTATAAGGAAACTCAGCTTTCTGTGCACCTTTCTGGGCCTGTGCTTAACAGATATTGCTGCAAGAATCAATAAAAATGAGAATTTATAGGAGTTATAAGGATTTTGTTATGCTGTGGTGTTCTGAAATTTCATTAGGTTTTTAATTATCATTCACACAATTTGTAGCATTAATCTTGAATCAAATAAAGGCATTTAACTTTTCTTGACATGTGAAATTTTTGACATGATAATTTTGTTTTTTAAAGGTTACCAAAATTCATACAAATATTTTTCATTTTTTAACTGATTTTTGCTGAAGTCAACATTTTAATGGTCAGAGTATATTAGCACATCTGGAGCTAGTTGAAAGCAGTAAGATATGTCGATGAAAATGTCTATCAATGTTTTCAAATCTCTTTCATCACAAAATAAGAATTCTGTCATTTCTGTCCAGAATTCTCTCTGTGTTGAACTGAAATCCAGCCAGCTCAAAATCTCACTCCAGTTTCTTCATTTTTCTCTCAAATTTTGCTTTGCCAAAAGTAAGTTACTACAGTCCCTTCAGACTGGACTCTGTTAATGGCTATCTGCACAGTTTGCTGAAGTCTTTCATCATGAAAGACCCTCTGGCATGGCCAGTACATCAGCCTGCAACCAATATTCCTTCTGAGCCATTCTCTTTGGGGGAAGAAAGAGATGTCTGGCAGACCAGCTGAGAGTAGGAAAGTGTCTTTAGGCTTGACTTTTTGATCCTATTAGTCCCCAGGCATAACTGTAACAATGCAAAAAGCTGAGTTACCTTATCTCCTAGTCCTTAGAGATGCGTTCTGGTTCACTTGTCATGTCAGGGCTTACACTTTGTTATCACACAAGTCTCCTAGAAAATGCTTCTCTTTAAGCAACTATTATTTAAGTACAATACTGTCATAATAATTTACAGATGCTGATATTTAATGGGGATCTTTAAGTCTTATGGGTAGGAATGTAGGTAACTGCCTATTATTGATGTATCACGTGCAATCAGAAAGCTTCAGCTTAAATTCAAGATCATGACAAGAATTAAGCTAAGATGGTCAGGTGATTAAGCTGTATGTTCAGTCATGGGTATTGAAGTTGATCTTCCTAGTCAAGTAGTTTGCAGCACACAAGCTAGGATTGATGATACATTGCAGAGAAACAGGGACTGGTTGGTTAAAAAAAAAAAAAAAAATTAAAATCAGCTTTGTCAGAGCTTATTTATCTTCTGTCTTCCTCTCCTATCCTTTGATTAGTTTATAAATCAATTTGCTATTTATTTAACTCAATAAGTAAGACGCTTTATGAGGTAAGTGGATGATCTGAAATGGCTGTGTTTGAGTTCTTAATTTTTTATGAAGGACAAGTAGAGATTATATATATTCTTTCTGTGTTGGATTTTCCCCATGGAATTTAAATGTCCTCTGCAATTATAGGACACACATAGCCTCTTAAAGTACATAGAAATAGTTGTACAGAGTTTGTGTCAAATTATGCAGAACCATGGAAAAGGGAGAAAACATACTGTAAAAGTAAAGATGATGTGTTGTAACCAAAGACTGCTTACGTTTTGGCAAAATTGTGCCTCATATCTACTAGCAAAAAATTACTATGGCCCAGATTAAAAACCGCTATTCATTAGCACTTGTCTGTCAGATGCTTGAGCTGTTATATTTTGTTGTTTGCAATCAAATTTGTAGTAGCCACTTGATTTTTATTTTCTACAAATAAAAATATAGCCATCTTTCCTACGGAAAGCCTGAGGACTTCTCCTTTAAATGGAAAATAGTGCAAGTGCTGTATTTCCAGTATCTCAGTCCACCAAGCTACCAAATGTCGGATTCTCAGACAACCACGTGCTATCTTGAATCACCGAGATATTACCTTGCTTCCTTTCCTCTGTAGCGTGGTTGCATTCACTAGGGGCATTTTCTAGCTTTTTTCATGTTTCAAAAGGAAATATGAGCTGTGTCGTTCTCTTTGAGGCTTGAGTGTAAGATGTTGTAATGTGACTTGTTTCTACCCACGTGGATCTCACTTGAGAAACTGGTAGTTTAATCAATCTGGATATAGAATACTGCATAGTAAACTAGGCATATTAAAAAAAGCAAACTCTTTTTGAAGACTCTTGTATTTAATAGCTTTTCCATCTCTATAAACTATATGAAAAGTAAAAATTCGACAGAGGTTACTCAAAATATGACTTGCTGGTATAAAAATACGTAGCTACAAAAAAAAGACATGTTATGTGTTCCTTCATTAAGTGCTTTTTAGCTCTGTGTCTAGTTCTGTGACCTTCCTGATGAATTATCCTGGGATGTATGTTAAATAATAGGTCGCACAAAGATCTTTACAAGGTCACCCTGACAGGTGAAGTGTAATTTCATGCATCACCAGCTGATTAGTTCAATAGAGGTGGATATTTAGAATACAGAAAAACCTATCCCTCCTCCTAAAAGAAGACTTTACAGCATTTTTTGAGATAATATAATTTCTGCAATTAGGAACACCTTATCAGCTTTCATGAAATATGTATTTCTCTTTGCAAATTAAGCTCTCCTCATAATCAAGCTTTGACTTAATTGCTCTACAGGAAAAATGCCAATAAATAACAACAAAATGTATTAAAAGACTTCTGACAATAATGCTTGTTGATCTTTAGAGAAGAATAAACAGTTCCTTTCCAGTAGCCTGGTTTTGTTAGCAACTGGTCTATGAAAAGACTAGCTGGTGGTGTTGTTGTTGTTTTTTGTTTTGTTTTGTTTTAAAAATTTTCAAGATACATGATAGAAGTTGCAGCCATATAGAAAACAACTTCCATTGTTGCACCAACCAAATTAATCAGCAAATTAGTCTTTGCAATACTGTTGCAATCAAGCAAATTAATTTTTGCAACATTGTTGCAACCAGCACATTAGTCTTCACAACATTGTTGCAACCCAGCAAATTAATTTTTGTGACACTGTTGCAACAAACATTCTTTGAAGTCCAAGTATTTTCAGTTGCTAATTTATTGTATAATAAATAAATTTATTATGTAAACTTAAACCTGCTTTGGATATGGCCCATGACATCCACACCTGATGTACTCAGCTGGCTACAGAAGTTTAGTGATGTTAGAACGGATTGTTCCAGAAACTACATTTTGATGTCATGAATTATTTCTTTTGGGGGGAAGGAAGGAAGGAGAAAAAAAAAAAAGTATTAATCTTGATATGATCCAACAAGAAAGTGATATATATTTTTCCTGATCTGCATCCATGTTTTGTCTGCTGTTTGGAGCATCCGTGCTGGATGGCAGTTGGGGGATTATGGAGCTGAACAGTTAAGCTAATTTCTGTGTATGTGAGTTGTATTCTGAAGTACTCCTGTTTCAGCACCTCTGGTGAGCTAGTGTGTTCTTGATGCATGAATAGTCTTTCCTTCAAGACACTTGAAAGGAAAAGTGTCCCTCAAGTCACTAATCCAGCCTTTTTTGGATACTGCTGCACATAGTAACTAAAGGTAGAAAAATCCGTCAGGATTATTGTCTTGGAGGGTTAACAGCTGATTCAGTTACCAGAGTACAGATTGCTGTACTTGCGGGATGTATGGCTTGAACTTCTGTTTCACTTCTGTACAGGAGACTTTCCACAAGTATGAGCTTTATAAAGGTTTGTCTAGATTCCTGATGTCCGCCTGTGACTTCTGCTTTTCAGCTGGTGGTTAGATCCCCTAAGGTGATTGCCGGCTGCAGTATGGTGAAGGCTGAACACGGGGTGTTCTGGTGAGCCCAGGTGGGAGGTCTGTGTGTGCAGCACTCGCGGCATGGATTATCTCGGAGCTCTATTCGCTAGGATAAAGGACATTTCAGATGCAGATACAGAAACAGTGTTTTCTGTCTTTTCCCTTAAAATTTGATTTAAAAAAGGAAAATGGAGGTAAGGGAAGAGGAACAGTGATATGTTGCAAATAGCTAAAAAGAAAAGAAAAGAATTAGCTCAGCTGACCTATCCAAATAAACAATTCTCATGTAAAACAGAATACAGATCTTAAAGTCCTTTCAGTTAGGAGGAAGGTGTAGAAAAAGTCCTTTGTACTGAGACTTATGATCACCTCAGTCTGTTCAGGTATATTATTGTATGGAAAGCTGAGGGGATCACTTGATTACATGACTGCCATTATAGGGGAGAGATGGAGAAATTAATGATACAAGCAGCTCTTTAACCTCAAAAACAAACTCCCAGAAGCAGTAATGAGACTGTTAGTAGAATTTGAAGTTATAGAAATTCAGCTGAGGGCGTATTAGAACCTGCTAACAGTTGAATTTTTCTACTATTTTTCAGTAGGAGATGCCAACCCAGCATTCTGTTGGGGTTTATTTGTGTAAGCATCTTCGGAGACCTAATGGGTTTCCTGCCTGGCTGGCAGAATGCTGCAGACCTGTGTAACCAGGGATTTTAAGTTCCTTCTTACTTTTCAATGTTGAAACTCTGAAAATGAAATACTTAAAAATTTTTAAGACGTGCAGATTTCTGTTCAATCTCAAACAGTTCAAGATAAAATGTTATTGAATGCAGAGCTTTTTGTACTCCTAAAAAGGATATTTCAGTGGTATCTGTGATTGTTCCAGTATGGTAATTGTGAAAACAATGATTCTTTAAAATGGAAAGAAGAATAATGAAATTCAGAGGAAGTAGTTAATTCTCTTTTTCTTCTTACATGTTCATTGTTTCAATATATCAGAAGTCATAATATCTTTAAGTCACAAGTGTATATTAGAAAAAGACAAAAGGAAATAGTAATTCTGCAGCTGGTTAAGAAAATATTGCAAAAGGTCACTGAGTCAAGTGGTAATTTCTTGCAAAAGGTTGAAGAATATCTTCAGAAAACTCCATCCTGCTGTCTGGTGGATCAGTTTCTAAGTGACTAGCTGTATTACTGGATTTTAGCATAAAGCTACTAATGGTAAATATTACGACACTGCATTTGCAAATACATCTTGCTGTTGACTAACAAACAGCTGTGCTATGTTGTATTGAATGCAAGATTTTTTTTATAAATGATGTTTGAAAGTGAAGGTTTCTGGCCTATGTGGGATTGTTAGTAGATGGACAATTGAAGCGTTTTGTGTGCGTAAATTTAGCTATGCCTTTGAACACAATTTTTCCCAAACATACCTGCCTTGTGAGACATTAATACACTTTCCATAATCATGTAAATCTGTGCAGAACTAGTTTATATGTGAAGATTTTACATTCATAGTGCTGATTTGTAATTAGCATAGGGTATAGTTTAGCATAGACACCTGGTCTGTAAGATATGAAAGCAAAACATGTGCGGTTTGTGATTAGCCATTTTGTAAATCATCTTCAGTGTTATAAAACACTCCAATTCCCTCTGAAAGCTCCCTGCTCCTTTTGAGCATCCCCTGCCTGTTTTAACAGCAGCAGCAAAAAACCCAAGAAAACAAAAAACCACAACAAAACCCGATGCAATTTATACTGTTAATGTCTCATTTCTGGTTTTTAGAACATGTGAACCTGTTAATGATTTTGCAGGTAGAATCTTTCTGTCCCAACTCCTGGGCTGAAAGGTCTGCCCATCTCTTGCTGCCATTTAAATAACATGACTCAGAGCAAACAGCTTTTTTGAGTTCCCTGCTTTCAAAGCTGCTAAACTGGTTATAATCAACACCTTGTTTCGTATAAAATGAAAGCTGTTGAATAGGTTGCTGTGTGTCATACCTGAAATGACATTTAGCAAGACAAATATATGCCAAAAAGACTAATTTTATTTTCCTAGTATTTGTTTAAGAATTAGTAGAAAATTAGGGATCTTGTGCTGCTTAGCATCATTATTTAAATAATATCAAAGTGATAAAAATAAGAAATGAAAAAGTGATCTCAACATAAGAACTTGTATCTTCTTGGGCTGTCCAGTATAAGGTGGACATCTGGCAGTTGACACTTACTATACTCAGAGAGAGGTGCGAGAGATTTTGGCAAGTTGCAGGCTGGGGTAGTATGGCAGCTCTCTAGCCCTCTCATTTTGCTCCCCCAGTTTATGTGGTTGCATTGAGGAGGGGGGGACTTGGCCTGGTGTGACTTGGCTCTGCAGGGACTGTTCAAAAGTGGGCATGTAGGACAAAAGCAGGTGTGTGATGCTGGGAGACCGTCCCAACTATTTATCTGTGATTCATGACTTAATTACCTTTGGTATCTGGCCTTTTCAGCAGTGAGTACTGAAAAAAGAAAGAACACCTCCTGATGTGAGATTAAAACACAATGTAATGTAAAAAACTAGAAAAAGGAATCCAGAAGAAATAATTGAGTAAAATGTTATTTCTGCCTTGCTTAAAGAATTAATTTTTTATTCTCCACAAAGCTGGTTGTAGGCAGTAAGTTCTGGGCCATTTGCACGACACTTATGGACAATCAAAGTTCAGGTAATCAGACAAGTCTCCTGGCTTCAGCAGACCGTACACTTACAGTCCTCACTTTTCCACAGTAACATATACAGGGCCAAATTTTATTCTGGATAATTTATGCTGTTTATATTAGCAGCAGGAAAGCTCTTACTATAAATTATTGCTGAATTTGGCTGCTATTTTATATCTAACATGCATTTCTAATTGAAGGGGCTCAAATCAAGTAATGTTGGTTCTTATTGGTAATAGTTTGCATATAAAGAACTAAAAATTAGAAAGAGCTAAATAGTGTATGCCTTTGACAAAAGTGGCCCCCACCTCTCTTCCTAATATTTTTTTATAGAAGTGTTTGTGCAGTGCCTATGCTTATAAAGTTTCTTTATCCATGCACAGCTGTGTTCTCAAATGCTTAATCTTAAGAAGGCGGCGATCCTCCTGTGCATTTCTTAGAGCTGACATTCACCCTCATAGCTTTAGGCTGAATGGTTTTTCTTTTTTTCTCTCTTGAAGCCTGCTAGCACTTCAAGCATGTATCTCAGGAGTGTGTATGAAGGACGACAGCCTGTGCTTCCCTATTCACAAAACACTGAAGCTTCATCTCATTCCTTAGAGGAAATTTCTTGCTCTGCTCTGAAATGAGAACATATTGGGTCACTCCAAAGGCCTGTCCTGTCTCTCATGCTGTCGAGGTGGGGTATGCTTTGGGAAAAAACCTGAAGAAAAAACCCATGCTTGTGGACTGATCACTTCCTCTGCTCTATCCTTCCAGTTTCTACAGTCCTGAGAATTGTGTGGTTTTATAACACAGCAGTAAAAAGTGAACATATCCCAATGAGCAAGAGAAAACCCCCTCCAAATATTAGAAAAGACAGAATTACTGACAGTACGTAGTTATTTTTACCCAAGTTTATATTTTAAATAGTAGTTTTAATAGCAAAAATCTTAAAGACACCACATTTTGTTCTTAAATACATATATTGCACAAGCATCTCAATTCATGCATAGATTCAGTGTCACAGATGATTTATAAGAACTTTCCTCCTTTCAGACAATGCATTTGTTATTGATCATCTGACTGTACATTGAAGAAGTGATGAGAAATATTGGAACTTTTCATAGGCATTAATTATTCCATGGAAATGTAAATAATTTGCATAGTTTCTAATTAATACTTTTTTTTTTGGTTGAACTCAGCATAAATGTAATCTTATCTACTTAGTGTGTGAAAATAGCTTACTTTTTAGGGCTGCATAGTCTTACCAATTCTTTATCATGCTTAAAACTTTGTAATTAGTATATTATCAAAGAATATTTGCTTCATTCCTTGCAAAGATGAACTAAGCAGCTTACCTTTGAGCTTAGAGACTAAACAGACTGCCAAACAGAGGCTAAATTGATATTGAACAAAATTGACTTCTTTTGTGGTTGATATTTCTTTCAACCGATCCTAACTGTAAAATCTTTATCAAAGAAAACAACTCCATGATATCTTTCTGACAACCTCTTAATCTCCCTGAGGTTCTGGGAGAACTACAGTAAACTAGTCTGTCAGTAACATGGCTTTCATCTTACTATCCTGGAGGTATGTTACTTGTTATCCCTTAAAGCAGATGAAGCTTTCACAAGTGTATGCTTTACTTGTGTAGCCCAGGATGCCCCTGTAAACTGGAAACCTTCCCCACTCTCTGCCTTTGTCACTTCCATTGTTTCAAATTGCCGATAGCAGCAGAGGATGACTACCAGCAAAATGTAATTTGTTAACGTATGAACCTTGAAGATTGATCATGCCAAAGGTAATGTTCAAAACCAGAACCACATTAGGTCATATACCATATTTTCCATAAGAAAAATAGCTGGTATAAACTGAGGCAGCTGGTGAGACCTGAACTCCCTCCCTGTATTTGAGAATCTAGTGTGAAAAAAATCTTTTAAAAGAAACACAAGTTTTGAGTTAAATCTGAATGTCCATTCAAAAGTTCTTCCCTTTTCAGCAAGTCTAGCAATGGGATGCTCAAACAATACGTGCATATCAAACTATTTCCAGCTCATATCAAACTATTTCCAGGTCACAAACCATGTCCTCCTATGCAGGTAAAAACAAAGATGTTCTGGACAAATGATGTGACTGTCAGAGGCCTGTTTCTAACACGTGGTATTTGGGATTGTATGCAAATAATTGATGAAGCGTTACTTTTAAGGATACCTGCCTGAGCAGTGGAATGCCGTGAATATATCTATGGCACTGTGTACTTTTAAGGAAATCAGCAACATTTCCCTGACAGCCTTGCAAAATTCAAAGCGATCCTGTATATTTTCCTTGTTAGTTAAACATGTATTTAAGTTTTGAGAAAGAAAGGCTGGGGAAGTGACAGTATTTCTCACCTATCAGGTGAGATGTGTATGGAGGGAAAATATTATTGTGCTTACAGCCCAGAAAGCCAACCATATCCTGGGCTGCATCAAAAGCAGTGTGACCAGCAGGTCAAGGAAGGGGATTCTCCCCTCTACTCTTGTGAAACCCCACCTGGAGTACTGTGTTCAGCTCTGGGGTCCCCAGTACAAGACAGACATGGAGCTGTTGGAGTGAGTCCAGAGGAGGCCACAAAGTTGATCAGAGGGCTGGAGCACCTCTCCTATGAGGACAGGCTGAGAGAGTTGGGGTTGTTCAGCCCGGAGAAAAGAAGGCTCCGGGGAGACCTTATGGCAGCCTTCCAGTACCTAAAGGGCCTACAGGAAAGCTGGAGAGGGACTTCTTACAAGGGCATGGAGTGATAGGACAAGGGGAAATGGCCTTAAGCTGAAGGAGGGGAGATTTAGATTAGATATGAGGAAGAAATTGTTTACTGTGAGGGTGGTGAGGCACTGGCACAGGTTGCCCAGAGAAGCTGTGGATGTCCCCTCCCTGGAAGTGTTCAGGGCCAGGCTGGATGGGGCTTTGGGCAACCTGGTCTAGTGGAGGGTGTCCCTGCCTATGGTAGGAATGGTTGGAACTAGATGTTCTTTAAGGTCCCTTCCAACCCAAACCATTCTATGATTTTATGATCAAGGAATAACAACATACTTTCTAGTGTAGTATTATTTTTTCCAAATTTGTTTTTCTCTCTTTCCCTAAAATAGTATAGTACCACTATTAGAATATCTTCCAGATGATGCTTTGTCACTCTTGGTGGCTCTTATCTACCGAGGAAGTAGATGTTTATTGTTTTGGAGTCTTTTTTATTTTAATTTTTACTGTACCAACACATTTTATTACCTATAAATTTATATCACTTTGGTTTTTTTGAAGAATGTTACAATCACAGACAACTTCATATTTTACACTCTAGTAAATAAATCTAACTATATAACTGCAGAAATAAAAAATTATACCAGAGAAACTAACAGCAAAGGTTTGAAGACACAGTCTCTAGTTTGACATTAATGTAAATGGTGAATCTGGTTGTATGCCCTGTATCTCTGTTGTGCAGCAGAATACTTCAGTGTTTAAATTGAAAATCTAAATTTGGAATTGACTTTCTGATTCTGTAAAGGGCTAATTGCATTATTAGCTTTATACATCAAATCAGTGAGAGTATTCACTTACACTGAGAAGGGGTACATCTTTACAGCCTCTAGATTGGAGGCTTTAAAAATAGGAATAGGTCCAATTGGCAAAAGCACCTATTTTTGTTGTTTTGAAGCAGTTTGTTTACTGCATTGTATAATTTTGAAGGTAGATTCTGATGAACTGAATGACAAGATCTTCATGGCAGTTGCTTGAACATCTGTTATAAAATATAGCAAAAGTGACTTCAGTTAAACAGATTACTGGGAACAATATATTTGTTACTCATCTACTCATTCTACAGGTCCTTGCCCTTCAATAGAGAATATAAGAGCAGGTCTCAGAACCCTGTCCAGCTCTGAATGTCCCACTCTGGGATTCCACTTCATTGTAGCACTGGGGGCAGTGGATGTAAATATGCAAATACCTTCCTAGTCACTAGCGACTGCTTATGTGTGAACAGCAAATGTCGAGTCATCTGAGTTTGGTCCTTTCAGGTTTTCTTGCACTTGCTGTAGGCTGAGAGCATTAGTGTGCTGTGGCACTGTTGGCTACCACAGATGAGTTTATACCCGATAACTTGATGCTCACAGCATGTGTGGCTTGGCTTAATGATTGCTTACTGCAGTGCTGACTCTTTATAGGTTTCATTTGCCCCGTGACTTCAATCAGTTTAATTTACAAGTAAATGCTTTTGCAGGACTTCCAAGGGCTGCTTTATGACATGTTTTTATTAATTAATACTAAATCAATTTTAACTTTTATCTGTTTCCTGGCTTAATGAGCATGAACACTGTTGCTGAACACAGCAACAAGTTCCAACCCAAGGATTGAGGTTAGGAAATGTAAAGCAGTCTCCTAGGTGTGACATCTGCCTTTCATACCATGCTGTCAGCTGCTCTTGTTTTGCTTTAAGTAGGTGTGCAGAAACAGCCACACATCAGTGCATATGCTAGTTCTTTAATTTTTCTAACTAAAGCAAAGGAAACTTAATCCATCAGAAAACTGCCCATCTAGGAAGGTCACATCCACAGTTCTTCCCCAGTCAGAGGGGATGTAATAGGTCTCAGTGTGCCTTGACAGCTTTTACTGTGTGATCACTTACTCTTTACAGGCTGACAGTTGTTTATAATTACTCTAATTGCTGGACTAATTGAGGATGAGACTTTTGCTTTATTAGAAGAATCAACTCAGAGTGTGGAGGCTTACCAACTTGTATGGTAAACAATCAAGCAATGATAGGCACTGGGGTGAGAAAAAACTCTTGGGAAGGAAAGGTCAATATAGATTGGTAGAGATTTCTCTCTACTTCTGCTGGAGAAAAACATGGTTTTCCAGCAGCTTGTAAACATGTAAATCCATGGAAGAAAGAGGAGCAATATTAAGCTGTAAAGTCCACTTAAAACCTCCTTTCTTTTCAGGACTAAAGAGTAGGAAAACCTAATTGTTGCTGGGGAAAAAAAAAAAAAAAAAAGAAAAACTGGTTTGGTTCCCCCCCCCCCGCCTTAACTTTATCCTGTCTTCTGTTGCATTGTTCTTTTCCACATTTGGAAATATATTAAAAATCTGTATACTTTTTTTGATGCAAATTCATATTGATGAACTTGTCAGTATTTGCTTCTATGGTTGGTTCTCTACTCCTAGTCTCAAAAATAATCTTTCTCCTACCTTTGGTCTCTGATGAGTCTCTTCAGGCTGCAGGCATGCTCTTGTCCCTATTCCAATCCAATATTTGTCAGCTTCAGTTCTAGAAAATCAGATGAAAGATCACACAGGCAGTTCAGTAGGGTTTCATGAAATGTCTAGTGAGGTATTAAATGAGATCATTTCTCACTTAATAACTTTATTAAGCATCCGGAAGAAGGAATGTGTGTCAGAGCACAAAATCTTTCAGTGAATGAAAACCAGAAGCTGTATCTGTATTGTAGAGGTAGAAATCAAAATTACTTGCCACCTGGAAAAAGATGATACCAACTGGATCTGTGGAAAGCTTGTGAGGGAGGCAGGGAATGATTTGTTGGATAAGAACAATTTGGAGAACTGAAATGATACGTGTGACTTCAGGAAAAAACAGAAGAAAAGGTGGTGATTTCTGAGAAATGTTGGAGAAACCAGTAGATGTAGCACTTCACAAATTTAGTTTAGAGCTGAGATTAGAGGCAGTTCTGATTCCACATGAGGAATGCCATATTCTATTCCAGATTAACAGAACAAATAAGTAAAAAATTACAGAGAATTGAAGAAAGTGAGGCATAAAGTTTGAGAAGTCAAAGGAAAGATTGAAAAGGAACTATGAAAAGCAGAATGGGTATAATATAGTTAATCCATTTGTCAGCAAACTTGTACGTAAGCACAGATAAATAACTTGTGTGTGTATGTGTGCACACAGCAATTAGGGGGGCTGTGAGGGGGTGTCATTAAGTCAAACACTAAGGAAAATAAAGTAAGTAGATGCTGTTAGTGCTGCTGAAGGAGTTTCTCAGTGGAAGTGTTACCATCTGAAGCATTCAAACTGAAATTGGAAAAGCACTGGGAAATATGGTGTGAGAAATGAATCTTTGTTATCAAGAGTGTAGTAGATGCAGTTTGTATCTAGAGTCCCACAGTGTGATATGGAATGTCATCTGGACAGACTGGGAAGTTGGAGAAAGGCAACAAGGGGCCCAAACTGACATGCTGAGTTTGTTTCAAAGACTTGCAATAGCCTAAGGCACAAGAGATGTACATTGATAACATTGGATATAACAACGGATAACATTGTTCAATCAACAGGTTATAAATATTTAAAGTTTTCTGTCGGATTATATATATAAAGGAGAAATATGTTGTCTACAGTGAAAAGTAATGAGATTATGGTGGAATTGTGTGGGAGGAAACAGGATCAGTACTGGTGTAATTGAAGTCAATGAAGAGGCTTTAATTGAAAAGACAGCTCCAATATGATTTTGGGAATGATGACTTTAAAATTGAAAAGCAAATTGGCAGAATGTTCATATGACATGTCCGCCTTGGTCCGTGAATTTAAGGAAGTTAAATTGTGCTGAATGACAACAAAAATACTTGCTTCTGCAAAGAACATGAAAACAAGAATTGCATCTCAAAACCAAAATGTCACCTTTGGGGTGGGAGGGAGATCTTAGGCACAGAAGAGTTGATGGGCAGAGAGAAAATAGTGGCTTTTGGGATTTTGTTTTGGTGGTTGGGGTTTTTTTGTTTTGTTTTGGGTTTTGTTTTGTTTTGTTTTTGTGTGTGAGTAGTTTGGTTTTGGATTTTGTGGTTTGGTTTTTGGATTTTTTTTATTTAAAAGTTTTCAGGAGAGGGTGGGGTTTTTTTTTTGGGGGGGGGAGGGGGAAGACATTAAGATATAAGCTAACCTTTGAAGCAGGAAGAAAGGAAGGTGGGTGAGAAGGATTTGAGGATAGAAATCTTTCAGTTACATACACCCTAGATTGGAAGAATGATCAGTTACTCAGCCTGTGTGGAAGCACAGGGCAGCCAACACCCCTGGAAGAGGATGCAGCAGAATCTGACCCTTGGTGGTGGTTAAGCAATGAAGGAAGTGAGAGGAGTGTCTTCAGGCTTCCCTAAAACCATGAGTCCTGTGACCTCCCATTGATTGTGTGGATGCAACTGGAGGGTTGTTTTGTAGTGTGAGTCTTTCATGTATCATCATTTCCTTAAGACAAATGTAATAAGATCTAAAAACCTCACCAATTTGAAGGACCATTATTTTTATAATTATAGATTTTAAGTTAAAGATCTGAAGATCTTTCCAACATAGGTCACTAAAGGACATTCTCTCTGAGAAAAATATACTGGTTTTATCTTTCTGTGAATGTCTGGGTTAAGTATCATTCATTAATGCTAATAAACCAAGCCTCAGATAGGAAAGCAGCAGAGGCATTCATCCTTTTCCTTCTCTGAATCTTGAAAGCAAGTAGTTCTTATGGTCTTTCTTACATTCAGATGCCTCAGAAAACTTCAAGCTTGTTTTACTAAAATCTATGTAATTGCAGCCACTCTTGAGATTCTCACTGGAGATTACTAATGTAAGTAATGCAGGAAAAGTATTAAATGTGCAATGCAAATACTGCCTGGATCAAGCTTTCCATATTGTAGCTGTGAAGCTAGTTGATAGGGATTGGAACAAACCTATCAAAACTGAGGTGATTTGGGGCATATCCATAGCAAACTTAAGGAGATTTAAATTGATGTGTCTGTAGAATGTAAGTCCCCTAAATTAAGTGAAATCTTGTCAGGGAGAGACGTTTCCCCAGATTCTGAAGGTTGTTAGTTCTCTGGTATATTCAACGCTGTTTCCATAGGAGTGTGACTGTCTCCTACACAACAAAGCTGACATGATGCTCACAGCAGTCAGGCCATTTGAGAACTTTGCATACCTTCAGTTGAGATGTGGGTTCTTATTCCCACAATAAGAAATAAAGCCAATCTTAAACCAGGCTGTAAAACATATCTGATAAGGAAAACAAGCCAGTCAGCTTACATTATACTTTTGTCGGAACACTTGCTCCTTTTCTCCTACTTGCTAATTATTGCAAGAATACTGGCAAGGTAAGGAAACCTTGTAAATATTTTACTTTTTGGTCTATGTACATGGCACTGTTTTCTATAAATGAGTTTTTCCTGTTAACTATCCGCACACCTTGCTACAAATGAAGGAAAAAGAACAATGTGCTAAGGAAGCTGTGAAACCTCACACATAGTTAATAGGAGGTTCAGGAGAAAGGGTAGCACCCACTATTACTTTCTTATTCTTTTAAATAGATATTAACCTCTCCATGACCCTTATTAAATTAAGTGAAGTTTAGAACTAATTTTGCAGCTCAACTTTAGATACTCAACTTGCTGATATTAGGAAATTTGATGTGATACCTACTTAGAAAATAAACTATAAACACTTGACCTTGGTTTTAATTAACCCAAGTGTGTTTTGACATACAAGCCTCTGAGGGCGTCACACGATATAAAGGACACCACATAAAAGTTGCTTGCGTTGCATTGCATTTCAGTGCAGATTTTGGAGCTGATCAGTTATTTTTACCTTAAGGCAACACTGATCTGATTTGTACAAATATTAGTTGCAATTGCTTAGTATGCTGAAATTGTAATATATATGTAAAAGCTAATAAATGATAGAACTTGTAAAGGCATGTGTTTGTTTACTGTATTTTCATTAGACTAGCTGTCCTAAAATAATTTCAGAAATGTAAAATTAAAGCTAAAAGAGAAATGGCCTAATTATTTTATAAAGAGGAATCTAGTATTGAGATGGGTAAGCTTTCCCATTCCATGAATAGCCATATTCCATAAATTCTTCCCTCCTTCCTTCCTCTTCGTGGAGTTACCTGCTTGAGATCCCTCAAGATGTTAGAATGCATTTTCTAATGATTACTCATTAGTGGTGATTACCCTGCACTAATAACTGTTCACAGGATTCTTTATTCTTGTTATCCTTTTAAACTCTAATCAATATAAAAGGTTCTCCAGTCTTGTGGTAACTTTCATTTCTGCACACCTCTTTAAATGAAGTGATCATTGCACATGCTGGATTTGCTAACAAATCCATTACACATGCTGCATTTTTTTAATTTTGAGCTAAGATTTTTTTGCAAATCATAGACTAATTTTGTGACTGGCACGCTCTACATAATTTGATTTTTTAAAGGATTAGAGATTTGGAAGTGTGTATTTGGACTCTTCAGGAGTTAGAAACACAAAAAGAGAACAGGACAAACCCCCCAAATAATCCGGATTTTGAAAAACTAAGACTTGTGTATTTCAAATAAACAGTAAACTCCAAACATATATTGATAACTATAAAGATCTCCCAACATCTCTTAATGGATTTACATGTCTCACAGTCACTTCCAATGATGACTCTTAAACTTTTAAATTAGGTCAGCATTTTTAGGAGGTTTACACAAATCTTAAGTCTTGCAAAAATTATAAAAATAGTCATTGCAGGATTGAGATTTAAAGTCATTATGTAGAAGTCATATGTTAAGTTATATTTCTAGTCAGGTTAAGGACTGTGAATGACAGCATTAGTTGTATCTTCTGCATGGTTTTTCCCCTCACCCTTTCCTTCCCAAGCCTGACCAAACTTATGTGTCTTAGCGTCTTCTGGTATGTGATGTTCTTCTGCTCCTTGAACATTTTGGCAGCATGACTGGACTAAGTCCTGTGCGTCAGTGTATGAAATAGAAAACAGGCAATTTTGAGTTAGTAGGACCTAACTGTGACTCCTTCCCCAGCACAGCAAAGGACTGAAATTCCTTTGCCTGCAACAAGATGTTCTCTGGGAGTACTAGAAGGCAGATTGCAAAAAACAATGCAAAGGATGTTTTTTATTGTGGGCACATCAGCTACTGGTGTTTTGTCTTGTCTTGAATTGTATGTGCTCCTCCAGGGTGGCATATATTGTAGCTTGTCTGAAGTGTGTATTCATTTGTGTAAAGTGAGAAAATGAGGCAAGTACAGAAGAGATGCTTCAATATGAGAAAATTGATCTATATAAAGGTTCTAGTTTCATTTTTCAGCCCCTTTAGTGCAGGAGAAGCTTGGCCTTTTATACTCGTAATTATTTTCACCAGAATAATATCATGTGTGTGTATACATAAATTGTGATAACTGTTTAGGAGGAGGTATCTGTTTCTTTTTCTAAACCAGCTGCTATTTATTGGTGACAACTGTTTAGCTTGGAGGCATTTGGGAACCTGATCTACAGGTGCAAAGTGTGTGTAGCTCTGTCTTCCCTCTTGTGCTGGACCTGTATTAAATATCCTGAATATAAAGACACATTTGTCCGGTAGCAAAGTTTCTCAATAATAGTTGTAGAAAACCACTGAGTTTTTATGCTATATTAATTACTTCAATCTTTTCTGATTAAGTAAATAAGGTGAATAGCTAGTATTTTATTTGAATTGAAAGTTGGAATGTTAGTGGCTCTAGTTTTTCCTTTGATCTGTTTTTTGAAACTGTTGATATTGATCATGGGAAGTCACAAGTACTAAGGGCAGTTTTGTAGTACTCTTTAGTATTTTATTAGTCATTCACACAAATAGTTCAGAAAAGCACAATTAGAGCAATCTCACAGGTTAATGAAGTTATCTGACGGAATGGCTAGTCACTGTGAATATGGGAAGAGGTCCCTAAAATTATATATTCAATGTTTATTTAAATTTAAGAGAAAGTACTGTTATAGCATATTTTAAGCATTTTATTTAACTGCAGCACATAAGTTTGTACTAGCCTTTAGAGAGCTAGAACAAATTTAAAGAGACAAGCTTGTAAACAAGAGATCAGGTTTTCAGAGGGATGAAGGAAATTTCATAAAAAGTGAAATTTTTGAGAAGTGTTTGATTGTAAGGGTGTTATTTCTCTGCATTTTGAAACTTCACCCTTTTCCACTGAGCAGAAGGAAACACAGGACTTTTTTTCTTTTGGAAATTCTTTTGACCATCCCATCCAAGATATCAGTGGTTAAGTAATTACAACTCTTACAACATAAGGCTATGTTTATTTTGAAAACTATTTGTCTCTAGTTTTATCTACATTTTGCAGAAGAGAGTGTCACTATGTTTGTGTTGTGTTAAAGCAGTGCAACGGGTGGTAATGGCACTAGATGACTTTCTTAACACGTGCAAAACCCCCCAGTAATTGCTAGTTGATGCTGAGGTCTCCAGCAGGACCTTCTGCCATCATTGTGATGATCTTTAAATTCTCAGTCACAAATGCAGGGTAGAATCTCTGCTTTGCAGAGATAAGGGTAGAAGACATCAGGAAACAGATCTCAGTTGGGAGCATTTCATTTGCATGTGCTTTCCTGTACACTGTCTTTTCTCCTTTTCATTTGGGGGCGGAGGGATGGATTTCCAGTTTAGCTTCATAATTTGGCTCAGCTTGACCGTATCCCACCTGGGACTGGACTTTGCAGACTTAAGCTAGCACTTTGAAATCAGAACCATCTCTTTTTGGTGAAATATCACTACCCTGGGAAGTCACGGCTGCAAAAGGTGAGAATGACATTGTCTCTCTGAAGTAGGTAGGACTCACCAAAAAAAAAAAAAAAAAGCCTACTTTTGAGAAACAGGAAGATGCTTCTGAAAGAGGAGTGTGCACAGAGAGGATGAAGCTTCAGGTGGAGCTGATGGGGGGCTGAGACGTGCTCATGCTCAGCCAGTTGCTGAAGAAGTCGTAGCAGCTTTGCAGAGTGTTTCTGAGCAGACTGACATTATCAGGCAATATCTTAGAGGAGGCAGAACCTTACAGTGACTATTTTTTCCTCAGCTCTGCAAAGGCCAACATCCTTCATGTGATGAGGAGTGGGATACATCCCACCCACCTAGCTGTCATGGGGAAAGAGGCTCCTGAAGTCAGATGGCTGGGTAGAGATTTTCTCCTTTCTTTTTTCATTCTTATCTTCCCTTCAGTGATCCTCTAGAAAGAGGAGATTGTGAGCAGGTTGTTAGAAATTTATATTTACATTTGTTCTACCCATTTCTTCTTGTTCCACGTTACTCAAATTTTTCTGCTTTTCTTACCTACGTTTACTATTTTGGGATTACAGTTGGGGGTGAGGTTAATTAATATGGAGAGGTGGTGATGCTCTTTCAGAAAACAAAGATATTTGACAGCCTTGATCTCTTAGTACTTGACTGGCGAGGGCACACAGTATGATCAAACCAATTTTATTATTTCCCTCTGCCCAGGGTAGAAGGGCTGGGGGTAGCGCAGAAGAAAGAGGAGGACTGCCAAGTGCAAATCCAGAGTTCTACATGTGTATCTTTCTACTTTCAGAGAAAAGAATAATTTTCCTTGAAATACTTTTTTTAAGCCATGTTGGCATAAAATTATATATCATCTTCCCTGAATTGTGTGTCTGAGGATAACATTGCAATATCAGCCTGTAAACAGGTAAAGTGTTTGGGGAATTTTGCAAAGTTACCATCTGGATTCTTGTCTGATGTGTGCCTTGTTGCTGATCTTGTGATTAATATGATGTTCCTGCACTGATTAGTGGAGTGACAGCTCATGCATCTTCTGTTCTGTGTAAATGCTGCTCCCCCCAGATCCTGCCTGTGAACGGTAGGATGTGAGCTGTACAATTTATTGCCAAATGTAACCAGTGCCGAGTTTGGAGAAAACTGTAATGAGGTAGCCCAGCGAGTCCCTTGTTACTAGTAGAAGTGGTGGGAAAGACTTGTGTGGTTTTGAAACATTTGAACTTGCCAATTTGAATCAAAAGCTCAAGCTTTTAGTGTAGAAGTAGTATGGGTTTATAAGCATCCTTGCAGCGTACCACAATATAAAAAACTGTTAATATAGTTCTATGTTGTTCTCTTTGAACTTTCTGTGCATATTAACTGTAGCAAAGGAGGAAATAATTATGAACACTATCAAATTTTACAAATGGTTTGAATGTACTATTTTATACTAATACTGTACAATCTGCTAAGCAATGACGTGTAGTAAGATGAAGAGCACTTGCTCTTAGTATAACTTCTCCCAGCAGCATAGTAGTCTCATCTGTGCAGTTCTGAAATGGCAAGAGGTATTCCTTGAGTCTTAAATAAAGCACATCAATTTACTTTTGCTGACAAAATCAGGTGCATATTCTGCTAAAAATGAAACAGAGATGGAGAGCATTGCATTTTTTTGCATTGCCAAAAGGTGACTTATTGAATTCAAGACAATAATTTTTTTTACCTCATTAAATACTTAATTTCTTGTTAAACTAATTGTTATATTTCTTGTTAAAATATTTGTTTTGCTTAGCAGGAGAAACATTTATGAAGAAGAGTGAAGGATTTATTCTTTTGACATAGTGAAAATGGGAACATGAGTGGTGATGTTGAATTTGCTGGTCCATGGGCTGTCCTTCTGTATTGCATTTGCAGAAATATCAGACTAAGATTTTTGTATTCCTCTGTGATTTTACTTGTCACAACCTGAAATAGAACACTCTTTAGAAAGATGATTTAATATAGCAAATAATGCATGCATTTCTTTCCTTTTTCAGTTATTAATCATTTATGTATCTTTAAAAGTGGCAGGTTTGCCCTTGGGTTTTGGTCATAGGTCATTATGATTTGCGATCCAGTATAGATTCTGTTGTGGCTAGATACAGGACAGAAAAAGAGAGCCTGCGGTATTAATAAATCATTCAGTCCACTGTGGTAATGCACAGTAGTTTGTATTGCCATAGTGCTAAAAGGCTAGCAGTCTGACTTCTCATGAGCAAAAAGTTTTAAAAATCCTAGAATCCTTGAAAATGTAAGCAATGATGATTAAACATCTGAAAGTTCTTTTTAAAGATAATAAAAGGTCTAAAGTTTGGACAGCCCTTCAAAAGGGGTTCAGCACATACAATAGCCTTTCAAATCATCAGGGAAAAACGGGTATGGTACTGATTGCCAACAAACTGGACACTTTTTCTGATCAATTTGACAAAGGCTATATCTAAAATTTCATGCTTGCTATTGTGTATACTTTAAAGAAATAAAGGCATGCTTTAAAAAAAAACAGTAATTTATAAATCAGTTAATAAGGAGATCCTAGAAGATTTTGAAAGTGACAAATCTGTAGTGGCATTTATATCTCTGTGCTGTATTTTGATACTGCTGAAACTAAGGTGCTCAGTTGGACTTGCCCACTGAAATTATTTTTGAAAAAAAACCCCCTCTGTTGTAAACTACATTTCTCACATATTTTCTACTTTTCCTAGAAAACTTGCATAATTTATTTTACTTAAATATTTAACAGTGAAACTGCTGTTACAGTATACCCTACTGGGAAATGCTGTTTCATATCTTGCAAGATTTTAGTCTGAAATGGTCTTTTTCTTTAATAGACTGCAACCCCAGGATTAATTTTTCTGACTGCTGAGCCCTTTGGAATATGGAAGAACATCAGAATCTGCAGATTTTTTTGTTTTAGACCTTTCAACTTCATTAAGAATGCTGATAATTGTCTACTGAGACTTTCCAAAGGGTATTGATCACATTGATTTTGAGTATCATTAAAAATCTGGCCCAGGTCTCACAGAAGGTTACTGAGATGATGACAAGTTACTAAGCCATGCTCCATCTCTTTGGGCATGTTGATGGTGGGTGCTGGAAGTGGAGGCAGAGAGTTGGGGCTGGTACTGCTGGGGACTAACGGAGCCACAAATGAAAAGCTGGGCTTGGGAGAAGTGCCAATAACACAGTGCAGGACTGCACAAGGCTAACAAGGCTCTGCCTTCTTCATTTTGATTACAAGTAATGATATTTACAAAGGTTTTCCACTATCCTATGGCTGCCGGGCTTATTTGCTTAGGCATGGTTCTGTGTTAATTAAGTGATGCAGTTTTTCAAAACTCAAGCTGGTTTCTTTGCAATGCAGCCTGCTGCATTATGTTAATACATCAACTCAGGCATTGCTGTTACAGTGTTTGGGGAAGACATGCCCTTGTGTAGGTGTACAGGGTCGCTATGAATGCCACCAAAGCAGAAACTTAGCATTTCAGACTTGTAGATGGAGTCGTTTCATGGTTGTTTGAAACACTGTGGAAGCATCTTCCATGGTATTTTTCCATTCTCTCCAATATGCTGTTCCTGATCTTATTATTCTGTAAAGTGCATGGAAAATACGATTAGTTTTAGTTCAAATACAAAGAAGTAGGTCATGAGCAGACTGTGAAATGTGGATAAAATCCTTTAAATGAAATTGTTTTATTGAAGGAAATAATCTAAATGCCTCTAAGATGGAAAGACTAAAGATGAAAGAGATGTTTCTTGAAAAAAATGTATTGATAGCAGCTTAGTATTGTGCTAATGAAAATTATTTAAAGATGCTTTCTATTGACCATTAAAACCACAGTATTACCATTATTTAGTAGAGAAAGACTAACATAAGACTGAGACCTGTATCCTGAAATCCTTGAAATTACATCTGCTTTAAAATTAGGGATTTTTTTGTTACTCAGCATCCTATCATTTCTATTCCAATTAATCTCTTTTGATCTAGATCTTGTCCACAACAATGTTAAGGGGAAAACAAACTGTATAAGCAAAATTATCCATTTACTATAGCTCAAAGTGGTAATGGTATTGTAATGTAAACCAATCTTATCTTGATAACGTCAGGGGTAAACACTTTATCCTTGTGAGTAAGTCTTTTAGACTATGCTCACTTAGTTGTTCAGTATGCTGTGGGGAAAGCTGGTATCCGCTGCACATTAGGAGGGTTTTTAGCAGAAGAGGACATTGTTACTATTTGATAAATGAGAATCAAAATACATTTACATGAGGGACTGAAATGGTGGTTTTCAAAGTATGATAAAGGAAATAGCAATATATCACTGTGTACAGCTAGTCCTGAATGATAGATTTTGTATCCTATTGAGTTAGGCTGCAGACTTCTTCCCAATGTGCATACATGGAGCCTTGGCTTATCTGTAACTTTTATGTAGGCTTAAAATTATATAACAAGTAAGAAAAGAAAATTAAAAATAAGGCTGGATCACAAAGTTATGCCATCTCTGGAACAGATGTAGTAACTCAAAGCGTACTATGCTGATCTGGTGCTTGCCTAGACCTATTTGTCTTTGATGTCGTGGACATGGAACACTGGACTGAAAACCAGAAAGTCATCAACTTCACCCCCAGCTTAGTACCTACACCCTAGCTCAAATAGTCAGTTGTACTAGAACAAATTTCTGTCACCAGAGTCCGGTCTTAATTCACATGGCTCTTGATTCTGTAATTAACAGTGTTGACCTTTAGCGGGTACACTTGTCACATTTTTCTCATGTTTAACATAGAGCAATAAAGCTTACTTAATTTTATAATATAATTTGAAGATTAAAGGGTCTGGCCTCATTATCACTGTGGTGATTCTGTGCAAGAATGACTATTTCAGTGGGCAATAGAGGGACAGAATTCAATTTTTATCATCTTTCTTGTATCTGGTTCAACAGTTGCCTGATTACTGGGCAACCCTCTATTGCAGCTGCAGCGCTTTGGGGCTATGTGACACAGAGATTCTGTTGTTTGTTAAAATAATGTTTTAGGATACTGTTCTTGACTCTTTTTTTTCAGGAAGTTTTCAATTTTTTTTTAATTGAAAAATTGCAATCAATTGAGCAGTCTTCATACTTGATGGTGAAATTCCTGTGCAGTTGATTGTGAGAAACATATATTACTTATTGAGTTATATTTTTTGTTCTTCTGAATGAAAGTCATTACAATGTCTGTTTTACTATGCTGTCTTTAACATACAGAAAAAGTCATGTTTTAGAACAAAAAGCTGGGAGAATGAAATGATTAGGTGTATCTTTATAGGAAACTACAGTTGGACCTGAGTTTGTGCTGCCTGTGCTAACCTTGGAATTAAAATTATGAATTTGTCTCAGTTCTTGGTTGGCCTGACAGCATCTGAATCTGAACTGGTAAATCTGTGTGAACATCCCAGTTCTGTAGTCTGCATCAATGGAGTAAATGGGCTATTTGAGAGCACCATGTCTGTATTTGTGCAAATCTTTCCCATGCTGTGAGGCTATATTCCAATGTATCAATATATATCTTATTTGTACTAGGATAGAGTGATGTGACCCTCATAATTTAAGCTACACTTCAGAATCCTAAAAGGTAATATGTGTCTTTGGTGAGGAAAAGACAAAGAATTCTAACTTGGATGGGATACAGGTTTTTCAGGTAGGATGGCAGAAAGCTGTGCTAGCGTTACTGAGAAGGATCTGTATGGACACATAGCTGCTGAATATTTTCCTGGGCAGCAGTAAATGACTCTTGTAGCAGTGTTTGAAATCAAGTGGGTGGTGAGATGCCTAATTCTGAATGACAATCAGTGCACGTTTAATGTGAATTTTTTCCCCCTTACCCTTACAAATTAACTGCTTGATGCCATATCTGTTTTCTCTACACAAGGAAGCAAGGTAAAGCTGATTGGTTGATCTAAATAGCTTTGCTTTCCTCTTACCTTCCCCTGCCTTCTTCCTCTGCAAGGTGCCATGCTGTGGTATTTTTGGAAATCCCTCAAAGCACTCAGTTAAAATTTTCATGCTGTCTGGAATGGAGCAAGGTAGAAGGCCTAACCTATGCTCTGTTGAAGTCAACAGAAAAGCTAATTTTGACTGCAGTGAGCTTTCAGTCAAACAAAGAGGGAAACATTTCAAAACCTTACCCAGCTACCTTATTGAAATAAGGTTTTGACTAAGTGGAAAAAAGTATTTTGCCTGTTATTTTCAAATGATAAAGAAAGTTCAAGATTAACAGCAAGCTCTACTTTCTACAGCAGGTAAGTTAAGCTGGCATTCCTTTGCAGGAATGTGGAACAGGAATAAACTAGTTGTCTAGGCTGAATTCAAAGAATCACGTTATCTCTGTGGGGGTTTTTTTGTTTGTTTGTTTTTCCGAAGTAAAAATAAGAATTTGCAGACAAGTCTGCAACTTTGTTTGCAAACTCTCCTTGTCTCAGTATTAGCATTGCCTTAAATCTGCCCATTGACTTTAGTAGTAGCCCAGACTTCTCAACTGTTCTATTTGTCTTTTCCTACTAAGGTCTTGAGGAGTACTCTAGGTGTGAAAGTATGCTGACAAAATTGATGGTGAATGAATTTGTGTGATCACTGTAACTTTTCCATATGATTTTTTTTTCCCCAGACTGATTTGACTGTTTAGAGGACATAAAAACAGTATTAAGTCATTAAAACTGTAGGATTTCTAAGAAAAATTATGCTAGTGAAATTCCCTGACCTATAAAGAATCACTAACACAGTAGTCAGTGTATAATATGCCTAGACTCTCTAACCAGTTAAGGGATTTTCATTATGAATATTATTACTACTGTTCATTTCTAAATTCAGCACTATTGAGGGAACAGGCAATTACCCACCACTCCACGTATTCCCTGTTGGGCTTTCATAAGTATATTTTGTAGTGATTCACCTCACTCTGTATTGTGTATCTTTCATGTCTCTCTCTGTCATCAGTAGTCTCTTTTGATAATGCATATGTAATATGTGTGTTTATAGAAAGACATTATATAGAGTCACATTTTAATTGACTTCTATAAATTTTTTTAAGTGTGAGGGGAATTTACTATTCATAAAACCAAGATACTACTAGCTGGGATTAGGCCCACTGCAGACAAATGTTATGCAAGCTCTTCTGTGTAGTTCCAGCAGTGCTTGGTGATCTCACCTGCATAATTTCTTGCTCTACCTATTTTTCATCTCACTTTCCTCATATTTATAAAACAGATTTTCCTTGTGCATTATAAGATGCTTTGTATCTTGTTGTAGCTTCTCAAAGTTGAAGAAAAGCGTGGCCACTCAGGTCTTCCAATTCTTTGGAGTTAACAGAACAATTACCTGAGCTATTGTATCCCTGTGATTGATCTTGTCACACTGAAGTATTACTGGCATTGGCTTGATTATAGTCTAACATCTGTCTGTATAAAATGGTCTACACTTAAAATAGCTTTAAAATGCCAACACAAATGTCATTATTGGAATCAAGACTGTGCATTAATACAGAGCATTTGAAATTGCTGTCCGTGAGGGTGTTGTTCCACTGAGAGAGTTCTTACAAATTTCTTTTCATTGTGTACTCTTCAGGGTGCAACTTATGACTTTGGAGTTTCAGCATGGTACAAATGCTGAACTTATATTTGCATCATCCCACTGATACTAAGAAGTACAATTTTTCCAATGTGTAGATGCAAATCTGAAGGAGCGGTTAGGATGTCAGTCTGAAGGGGTCAAGGGAAAACGAGTGGCAGAGACTGGTATCACAATGTATGTTTTGCATCTCAGAATGGTCCATCTCTGAGCAGAAAAAGGGGCTTTCAGCTTTGGGGGAACGTGAGACACACAGATGTTGTTTGGAATTTGTTGACGTATGCAAGGAAAAATAAACTGAAATGTGCCATGTCCAACCAGTCACTTTCAGTAGGAGAACATTCTCTGCTGTTGTGTGAGCATTCAACACTACAAACTCCTAGTCTCATTCTTTGCATACCCTTCTGTATTGCCTGGGGAAGAGCGCAGAGCTCCTTTAGGGCTGGCTTGCTTCATAAACGAGTTCCTATCAGTTGATATATTTACATATCTCATAGATTGCTGTGCCACCAGACAGTAGGTATTTACTGTCTGGTCAAGTAATGCTGGCAACTCAGATTTTATTGTTAAATTAACTACATGTTTCTGAAAAAGCACCAATTTTTGAACAGGTTTTTGTGGTTTATGTTTTTCATGTGTTTTTGAAACTCATAGCTCTTTATTCTAGTCAAATGAAATCTACTTTTTTTATTACACTGGTACAATACATTTGTGATCCAGAGACCATCCTGATATAGACAATGTGACTACTGCCTTATCAGAAAACTTGTATTATCCTTCATTACTACTATATTTGATAAATGTCTCCACTGATATTGATGAAACTCTCAGGAGAGAAAACAGAGAAGAAAAAAAAAAAAGCTCTATGCTAGGTGCAAGTGTATTGAATTGCATTTGAAAGAGGAGAACACTGTGGGAAATATGAGCACAAAGCACCCCTTTATGAAAAGGTGGAGGTCTCTCCTCTGTAGCTGTGTGCGCCATCTGTATTATTGACCTTCTCTTACTGGAAATTGAACTTCTGCATCTGACTGGATGTGCTTGAAATGACAGTATTTTAATAGACCAAGGTACTTTAAATATAAAATTAAACTGCTGTGCTGCCAAGTGTGGCATAGATTCCATGCCTCCAGATCGACTAATTAAGGACGGCAGTAGTTTGAAACCAGCTTGTGTCTCACAAGACTCAGATCAGCTCTTTTTTTCCACCTCTAGTTTTATGTTATTGTTAACCAGCAAAAGCTTTAATCATCTTTTTCTATCCTTATCTGCCCTGCAAGAGAACAGTTATGAAAATGACTCTATGCTTCTAAGCTGGTTTCTCATTCCTAATAGTGGACAGATGGCCAAAGCCCGGAAAATGAAAAATCAACAGGAAGGGAAAAAATTCCCTCTGCCAAATACCTCTGCTGCTCATCGGGTGAAGGGAATGGGGGCGAGAGGGCAGGGGAGGGAGAGGGGGTATTTTATTCCCATCTCTTAACTTGAACGAATCTGCCAGATTTTCATTTTGTCTGGGTCAGATTCTCTGCCCAGTGTAAGATTTGGAGCATTATCTTCTTTATCTCTTTCATCTCTAGGATTGCTTAGCAAGGCATTTTGATGAAAATGTGCCCTAGGTGTTCTTTGAGTTCAAGCTGCAGCCATACGAATGAAAAATGACAGATGGGGCCATTTGAGTGAAATCCATCTGCTATGACAAGATTCCTAAGGGCAGTCTTTACAAACTTGTTGGAAGCACCCAAGCAGTGAAGAATTCCAGTGGGTTAATACTTGCACTATTTTCCTGTTAATTCATTTAAAATTTAGAAAACTTCTGAAAGTAAATACCCTCAACTGAAACACTTGCAACTCCATGAGGATGAGATATCCCTGCTATTTTGTTAATTGAACCACCCAGAAACATTTCTTGAGATGACTTTTTTCCAATAAAAATATTTCAAAATGTACTGCCTTAAAACTAAACCCAAATCTTCACATTTATAGACATTAACCAAAAATATTTGTTGAAATTTGCATTCATGAGCAATTTTGATATCGTGGAATTTTTATACATGCACCTTGATTTAAATGTGATTTTAGCATATGCTTAAGAAATCAGGAAAGATTCCCCCCCC